>JAFEMH010005646.1:0-154921 GCA_022495995.1 Adenophora triphylla var. japonica
GGGCAAGATGAAGGGCATCCCTATTATCATTACTAGAATCTTATTCAAAAAGAAGCTCTTTAGCATAAACTTCATCCTCAGCATGTTTCACAAGCTGGTCAACACTCCCAAACGTAGAACGATTCCAAAGTTGAATGTCATGTTTGAGGCGAGTAAGCTTCTTATTAAAACTGACTAACGGTCTACCAAAGATTCTACCATCCCACGAAGAACGAACCAAAAGAAGGAAAGAGTTATGGACGAGTCCAAACATTGAGAAATCTGAAAACACCCTTACGAACTTCATCAACTAAACGAATTTTAATAACCAACTGAGCATGATGGGAACAAGTCCTATTAAGATGATCAATAGAAGTTTTAGGCGAAACGCTGCAACCATTTATCATTATACAAGGCACGATCAAGCCTTTGAAGAATAGTGGCACGCTTCGATCTCTTATCCACCAAGTGCGAAGATATGACCTCTATACCCAACCATCTCAAATAGCAGATTAGAAACCCGAATCATATCAACAAACTCAAGAAACCCTAGAATCCACCACATGTGCAACTACCCCCCAAGTTTCTCGCATGATGATCAACAAAATGTAATTAAAATCCCCCACAATTAACCAGGGATCACCGCATCAAGCTCACATCAATAATATATCCCATAAAACCCTTCTAGTATACTTGCTACAACTAGCATGAACAAAGGACATAAGGACGGGAATGGGCCAAAGAGAATGAGACACTCGAACAGTGATAACTTGATCATCACGAAACATGACATCACAAGTGATGCCATGCCTCCACACAACCCAGATATTCCCCTTATCATTAACAGCACCTCCAAGACAACGAATTTTACGAACGTAAGAAGGAAGCAACATGGGATCCACCTTAGGCTCATAAATACCACATATAAAGACATCATGAATCCTTAATAATCTCTTAACCCGGCGAACCGAGGCGGCATTACCAATACCCCAGATATTCCAACTTAGAACCCCAACCATTAAAACAATTTTGATATGAAAGAAGGAGAGAGGGCTTTTAAGCCAAAGAATCCTTAGATTTCCCAAAATTTGGGACATTCCCATCAAATAGAGAATCCCTACCCTCATTGAAGATCTCTTGAATATCAAACTGAGAAGTAACATGAGGGCCACGAGGAGATAACTGAAGATTATCAATTAACTCCTCTCCAGGCCATTTACGAATAGTAGTATCAACCACTTCCAATTCAGAGTCAGATTCACACTTACCATCTTCTAAATGAATGAAACTATCAGCCCCAGCCAAAGATGGGCCGAAAGAGGGAATTAAATTGGTAACCTCATTGAAATCGTTTTCAATATGTTCAAGCTCTTCTTCAAGCTCGATAGACCCATCTTCAACAATAATATGATTACCACCATGATTAATGTTAGGAGCAGTTTTTTCCATATTGATAGCAGTTTTTAAAGTATTAGGGGAAACAAAGGGGGCTCCCCGCTTTGGAAGAAAGCTAAAGCCATGAGTAACAAGGTTAGAACCAAGTAAGATGACCATTTTTTGGTTGCAATTTTTCTACATAAACTTAGAATTTTTGCCACTTGAGCCACTCCCAAAATGCGTTTTATCTTCATTACTAAGATGACCATTGTTTGGTTGCAATTTTTCTACATAAACTTGCTTATGCTTTTCCTTCTGACCCATAAATTTCTCCTTGTTAATATCCTCCCCATCATCCCCAGAATTTTTCTTGGCTGAATCAGCCTTAGGAGGCTCCTTATTTTTGTTCTCACCATTACGGGGATGAAGGTAAAACCAAGAACTCATATCATGGCCAAGCTTGAAACAATGTTTGCAATAATAAGGCAGATTTTGAAATTCCAAAGGCTGATAGAAACTTGAGAATTCATCACCACAATCAATAAAGACCCTAGAAGGCAATTTCTTTAACAAATCGACTTGAACTAGAACTCTTGCTTCACTTGGGCGAGTCAGATTAGCCGTGGCTTGATCAATTTGAAGGGGTTCTCCAAATATTTTGGCAATTGAAAAAATACAAACTTTATTAAACATGTGAATTGGAAGGCTGGGAAGACTTACCCATACAGGATATAAAGAAGACTCCTTCCCCGGATGCCATGAAGGGGTCCAACGAAAAACTCTCATGGGGAAACGACCAAGATGCCATAATTCTTTGGACCATAATCTGTTGAAGTCTCCCTCGTGCATTAACCAAATGAGAATATGTTTTGAATCTATATGACCCAAAACAAAGTCAGCTTTCAACCCAAATTTCAAGAAGTATTGTCGTGTAACCTCCATGCTAGGTCTTCCATGAGAAAATTTACCCACCAGCGTAAAACGAAAAGGGAGGGCGAGCATATTGATCATGTCTTTACTTATCTTAAGCGCTGGTTCCCCTTTATGCATGGACATCGGAATAAACTGCAATGGAGGAGTAGGAGTTACCGATTCCTTAAGCAAGGAGGCAAACGATTTCTTTTGGGTAGGCGAGGAAGGAGAAGGGATTTCCTTATCGGATAAGGTGGGTGGAGTAATGGCTGCCTCACTAGGAAAAGATACGGCAATAAGACTAGGGTTTTGAGTGGAATTATTCTGCGCAACATTATGGGGATGAACAAATGCCGGAGCAGCCATAGCAGGAGCACCAACATTCGGGCTTGGTCCATGGCCTAACGGAGGAGCAAGGCCAGACGAGGATGAGGCCATTGGCTGGAAAAAAAGGCCAGCCAAACGGCCTGCAAGGTGGCAGCACCAAAAACCCTAATTAGGGTTATGAGAAAAACCTAGAGAGAAAACTAATTTAGTGCGTGTGTGTGTGTTTTCCGTAAAGCCTGTTTTCAATATATGCCCATTCCTTCGTTTGTAACCGTGAACCTATCCCCACATTTGTTGTGGACTTAACTTAAAGCCATAATTCGTGTTCAATATTGAGTAATCGGGTTGACAAGTGCGTAATCGTGCATATGAGTATCCTTGTAAATTGTATTGTTATCTGTGATGTAGGGCATGTTTTAGTGAACCCATAAACAATCTTAACTTGTTGATCATGATCTCCCATATTTCATTCATCATTCAGGCCGAGGTGGAAAGTTGTGGCTTAGATGCATAAATGTAATTGTAATTGCATATTCTTATTGGCACTTGTTTAGCATATTATGTGAGAATATGAGACTTCTTGGGCCGACAACTTTGTATGTATTGAGAACATATCAAAAATATTTTCTGTTTATTATTTTTATTTGTTAGAATAGTTTTGTTTTTGTTTAGTTTTGTTTTACTCGAGGACGAGCAAAAGGTAAGTTTGGGGGTATTTGATGGATGTGGTTTTGCCCATCCAAAAGATACGTTCCTAGCTTATTTTCTGTTCGAAACCTTGGGAATTTAATGTATATTTGAGTGTTTTGATAGTTCAGGGGCTGATGAGCAATTAAGCTGAAAACGGAGGATATAAGCCTATTTTGGAAGTACAGGGACCTAATTGCAAATTTGGAAAATTGGGAGAAAAAAATTGGTTGCAGAAAGTTCATGGGCCAAAGTAAAAATATAAAATTTCAAGGACTAAGGTGCAAAGAAATTTTTATAATGACCAAAATGCGACAGTGCTATTGTTGCGAGACGAATCCACAGTGGACCAAACAAGGCAAGACAAAATGGACATTACAGGCCATGGCTGTCGAGGAAATGGGGCCAAGGGCAAAGCAAAGTGGCCAAGGGCAAAGCAAAGTGGCCGGCCAATTTGCACAAGCTGTTGGGCCAAAGACAAGGCAGTTTGCAAAAGAAAATTGTAATTGATCAGAACGAGTTGTCACAGTAGGCACGACTCGTTTTCACGAGTTCAACTGGGAGCGAATTGGGCCTGATGGTTTTGGGCCTTAGTTGCATGACAGTTTAACAAAGAATTGACCTAGGTATTTTTATAAATTGAGTAGTTAGTTTCTGGAAAAAAAGGGATGGATTCATGCCGTGGTACTGTTGCTAGAACAAGGGAAGAAACAATAATTCCTTTGTCCCGTTTCGATTCAGGTTTATGATTTTTATTTTATTTTTTATAATTTTTATTTTTATTATGAATAGCTAAGTAATTGATTTGCGGATTGGGATTAACATTACATGATTTTTATGCTATACTTTTTCAATCTTAATTCAATTTCTTTCTAGAGTGGTAAAATATTTTTAATCCGTTCTAGGGTTTCAGATTTATGTTGAGATATTTTTGGCCCTAGAATTTGTGGGTATCCATTGCTACGGTAACTCGGGCATAGGTACATGACCATTGTTTTAATACTTAGACCTAATTGAGGACGTAACTGAAATCAATCGGTTTAGGTTCAAATATTCTTTCGATCTTAAGGCTTTCTTGGATTATTATATTAAACGTAACTGGAAGTATAATAAAAAGAGAATATTTGAGTTGCAAATCGCACACCAAACCGTCCCAACTCATGATTTTGTGAATGAACCCTAGAATGAAATTGATGTCTTCTTTAAGAGATAAAATAGCATAAAGTGAATGTATTGTGAAACCCAATCCGTGAATCCCGTTGTCATTCTTGATTTCAATCATTTGTTTTATTTTCATTAGTTTAATTTATTTGATTTTCAATTTAATTTAGTTTAAATCAATCAAAATCAAAACCCCCTGGTTACTTTACACTAATTAAATCAAATTGTTAATTCACTCAAGTCTCTGTGGATTCGACCCTTGCTTGTGCATACTACTACAATGGTAGCTAGTACACTTGCTAGGTATTTTATTACAAGAGGATTTTTATCCATCAATATTAACACTTGCTATTAAAGTTTAAGTTAAAAAAGTCAAATGATTTAATATTATGACTAGCACTAGTTTCTCTAACTGCATTTCTTAAGGTACATTTTTCAGTATTAACTACTTTTACTATTTTGTAGCACAAATATTCATGCCCCGGGTTCTCAGAGATTCAGATAGAGAAGGCGTTCAAGAAATTAGTTGCTAAGAGATACAGTGGTAAAGTCTTTGACATGAAACAAAAGTGGCTAAAGGATGGTTTGCCTTTAGCTAATTACACGACAAGTGTATGGGAGTAGTGGGAAACACATTGGACAAGTGAGAAATTTCAGAGAAATTCAGAAATAGCAAAGACTAAAAGTGCCCGCCGGCGAAATTATTTCGTCCGCCAGTGGCAACGCGTCGCAGCGGTCCGGCAGTCCAATTTCCGCCGGTGTTCACCGATGGAAATGGAATTCCGCCAGTGTCCACCGACGGAATTTTCTGTCACTGAGGCAATTTTATTTAATTAAATTGTAATTTCATCGGTGGAATTTTCTGCCGCTGTGTCTAAATCCACCGATGGAATATTCCGCCGCTGAGGCAATTTTATTTAATTAAATTGTAATTTCACCTGTGGAATTTTCCACCGCTGTGTCTAAATCCACCGACGGAATATTCCGCCGCTGATAATGCAATAAATAAAAAAAAATCAAAAATGTCAATTATAATTTTTTTTTTGTACCTGATATAACAATTGATATCAACTAAAACTATAAATCTAAAAACCTTAGAAATTACCTAAACTTTATTACAACAAATTGAGTACCAAATGTTATTACAAAAAAGTATCAAATAGTACGAAATTACCTAAACTTTATTACAACAAATTGAGTACCAAATGTTATTACAAAGTACAAATCAAAGTACAGTACCAAATCGGGCCATCACAAAATCACCTCGGGGGGGGGGGGCCTGGAAAAGACTCCTAACAATACCGTCAGAAGAAGGGGAGCCTATACTCGAGTGCGTGCCATGCTGCTGCATACTCTGCAGCTGGGCCATCATCAATGCAAATCGACGCTCTATCTGTCACGACCCTAATATTAGGCACTATTTTAGCACACGTTGAGCACGTGGGGTTGGGTTGTTAATATTTCATATTGTGCCTTTTATGCTACTTGTTATGATTATGTGTTCATTTTATGCTTTGGATGAGTTATGTGAAGTTAGGATGAAATTGAATTAAATTTAATGATAAAGGGCCTAAAGAGAATAAATTATAAAGTGTATAATGATTTTATAATATTTAGAATTTTTAATAAAATGTTTATATGTGTTGAGGTGTTTAGTGGTAAAAGATGATAGTAGGAGGTGTTAGTGTTGTAGAGTGGATTCTTGGAGGAGCTTTAGTGGAAAATCCTATTCTTATCCATGGAATTAACAAATAAGGAAAATCATTTCATTCTTTCTTAGTATCCTTCTTTCTTCAAAATCCATGGAGAGCTTCAAACCCTAAACCCTTTTATAAATTCTACACCCTTCAATACCTTTCCATTTTCAAAACAAATTACGGATTCTTGTTCGTGGCGGCGAGGGGATCGTTTAGAGCCGATCAAATAAATATTCCATTTTTCAACATTTAGGTAAGTTATTATGACTTCTTTCAATTAATTGCTCATTTTATGATGCTATTGAATATTTGTTACATGAAAAGGATTTTTGGAATTCTTAAACCATGATATTTGATTTGAAAGAATTTTTGTAAAGGATGGAATTATTTTGGTTATCATGAGGTGTTGAAGTTGGAAGAATAATGGTTAATGGGATTTTGGGTGTTAATGATTTTATAAGAATGGTTGCATGGCTAAATGACATAAAGTTTGGTTCTAAATTGATGTTGGGTAGTGTTGTTCTATGTTGGAAGGAGTATGAAATGGTATTGGGTTTGTATTGATAATGTTTGGTACTGATTTGTTCATGTATATAACTGTTGTGGCTCTTGGAAAACAGAGGACTTGGGGTTTATGGCTTTGGTTTTGGTACTGCTGATGTTCTGAATCTGGTATCTGATTTTGGCCTGGGCACGAGTCGTGCCCTTTGGCCAGTCGTGATAACGACTCGTGAGAAAGTTGTCAACCGTGCTGATTGTTTTGGGGCACAAAGGCACGAGTCGTGCCAGGCCCTGTTTACTCTGAATCATCTTTAAAGACCTAGAACCCTATTCAACCTAGAACCAAAGGGAACCTTCTTTAACTTAAATTAAAGTAGAATACTTTAGCTACACAATGATGCCTTAATTGATCAAAATGGAATAGTGGAAGTACTTTAAATATTATTGTGAAAATGCTTCGCAACCTTGATTTGTTCTTTAGCTAAAGTGGATCCAACTTGGTAAATGGAACTTGGACCTTTATAGAGGTTATATATTATTGCATATTGGCTATGTAGGGCTAGTTTATGATACCTTGTTGCCTTACTTGAGTTCATATGCATTGATTTTACTATACATAGTGTATGAAATGAATGTTGCACTATGGTATTGATTTAACATGAGTATGGCTTTACCATGTTGTTATATTCTTATCCAATTGGTGTATTTAATTTCAAGTAACTATTATGTGCTTGAACTGGTGTTAATCAGCTGATGTTTAGGGGTATAACGGAATATGATCAATTATGGAAAGTGTGACCTAATGTGATCGGATTACGTTATACCTGTGACTGTCCCCTTCTGTGGCCACAGATTGGGGTTATAGCATCTGTATTGAGCCAAAAGCCTTACAAAGTTGCTAGTATCTTATATGGTTCCCTGAAAACGGGTCTTATAATATGTAAATATGCCTAAGCAGTTCACAAGAGAGGAGTTATCATAATAGCTCTCTCCGTTATATGTTATTGGTTTTGATGGAGTTTTATCTTCCAATATTGTGCGACTTATTGGTCAGATGGGAAAAGGTAAACCAAGGTAACGTAATGTGTTTACGGCTTTTCCAATGTGTTATATGGACCTTATATGTGTTGCATCTTACTTGGCATATTGTGCATTCATAATAACTTATTGAGATTTATTCTCACCCTTCTCCCTTTAATGTTTTAGATCGGACTGAGACAGGAGGACACGGCCAGTGAGGACGGTGCGGAGTTTGTAATTGTCTTTTGGGTTGTTGGGTACGTTATGTTTAGATGGGTTGTATTTTGGTTGTTACTCCTTTGTTGGAGTTTGTTGATAAAACAAGTTATGTAAAGGGGTGATTTGTGAACTTGAACTTTTGTAAATATGGTAGCTAAGTAAGTTAGTTATTTAAAGTTGGTTTAGAGGGGAACTTTTGTAATGTTGTAACTAAGTGGTTTTGAAGTTAGTTCATGGTTACCCCTTTTCCTCCAAGTGGAGATGTCCCAAGTTAGTCTTTGAATGTTAAGGTTAAAGTTAGTTTCCTTTCAAGTTAAGTCAAATGGTTTCAAAAATTACAGGTGGTCTTTCCTAGTTTGGACTCTCCGGCTCGGGGCACGTGTTAGGTTCCGGGTTAGGGAGCCCACAGTTGGTATCAAAGCCTTGTCTAGAGGTCAAGGGTAGATGTCTAGTTTAAGGGGGAGTGTGTGATCACTGACGTCGAGTGTTTGATGCAGGTGTTTGTTACAATGGCCAGGAATGGGGATGATCAGCATCAAGCACAGGGGAATGTTAGTAATGAAGGGGGAAATAGTAATCCGAATGCTGAGATGATGGACATGTTTAGGGTCTTCTTACAGAATATGGCCAACCAAGGTAGAGCTCAACAACAACAGGAAGGGAGGCAAGGGCACGAACTTGAGAAGTTTGTGAAGATGACACCTCCAAGTTTCAATGGTGATCCGGATCCGGTGAAGGCAGAGAGATGGCTTGAGGCAATGAACAAAATTTTCGCAGCAATGGAGAGCCCGGATGATGAAAAGGTTAGGTGCGCAGTCTTCAAGCTGGAGGGAGCGGCAGAGCATTGGTGGCATATAGTCAAAGACAGTTGGGACCGAGATCATACACCGCAGACGTGGGAGAACTTCACCCGCAAGTTCCGGGACCACTTCTTTCCGATGGTCACAAGAGATAGAAAGGAGGTTGAGTTTCTTCGACTGGAGCAAGGGACAATGACCGTGGCGCAATACTCAGCAAAGTTTACAGAGCTAGCTCGTTATTGTCCTCACTTGGTGCCGGAAGAAGAAAGGCGAGTATACCGATTTGTGAAGGGATTAAGGCTGGAGTTCAGAAAGCAACTATTGACACATGACTTCACGGACTTCCAAGCGGCGGTGAACCGAGCCTACAGAATAGAGAACGACATTGAAGAGCACAAGGGCAAGTCGGAAGGTGGAAACAAGCAGCGGTTTCAAGGTCAGGGTTCGGGTCAAGGTAGAGGACAACCAAGGTTCTTAGCCCCGAGGGTAATCAGAAGTGGAAATGTGACGACTTCAGCGGTCCGTATTCCTCCAAGACCGATTGGGAATGTTTGTGGTTTTTGCAAGAAGCCGGGTCACTCAAAGGAGAGGTGTTGGAGCAAGCTTGGAAAGTGTTTAGAATGTGGAGGAGATGGCCATTTCAGGAAGAATTGTCCCAAGCTTTGAGGGCAGGCATCCGGTAGTGGGCAAGGTGGACCGAGAGGAGGAATCAAAAGAGATAATGAAGGGAAGCCGAAAGATAAGGTTCAAGGGCGAGTGTTTGCCTTAGGAAGAGGGGAGGTAGACCCTAATGCAGTCATTAGAGGTATTGTCCCTGTCTCAGGAGTCAAGGCCCGCATTCTTATAGATCCCGAGTCTTCCCATTTGTTTGTTGCATCTCATTTTGCTTTTGCATTGCATAAACTACCTGATTTTATGCCTTATGCGCTAGAGGTGTCGACTCCTATGGGAGAGTGACTCACTTCTTCTTTGATCTATAATGGTTGTGATATGTTAATTGGTGGGCATGTATTGCCGGCGGATTTAGTAGAGTTACAAATCCGGGATTTTGATGTTATTCTTGGTATGGATTGGTTGAGTCATTACCATGCCTTGGTTGATTGTTGTGGGAAGAAGGTCTTATTTGATATACCTGATATGCCTTCTTTTGTGTTTGACGCCGACAAGTCTATGTTTGGTATTTATGTCATTTCTGCTATAAAGGCTAGAAAAATGCTTTCTAAGTGGTGTGCGGGGTATTTGGCTTATGTGGTAGATTCAAGTAAGAAGTCCCCTGAATTAGCTCATGTCCCTATAGTAAATGAATTTGGTGATGTGTTTTCTACCGAGTACTCTATGCCTCCTGATAGGGAGGTTGAGTTTCGCATTGATCTAGTGCCCGGTACCACACCTATTTCTAAGGCGCCTTATAGAATGGCTCCTGCTGAATTGAAAGAGTTAAAGACTCAGTTGCAAGAATTGTTAGACCGGGGGTTTATCCGTCCCAGTGTGTCACCGTGGGGGGCTCCTGTTTTGTTTGTCCGAAAGAAATATGGCACCTTGAGATTGTGTATAGACTATCGTTTGTTGAACCAAGCAACCATCAAGAACAAGTATCCTCTCCCGCACATTGATGATTTGTTTGATCAGCTTCAAGGTTCCGTTATTTACTCAAAGCTTGATTTGAGAAGCGGATACCATCAGTTGAAGATCAGACCCGACGACATTTCCAAAACAGCTTTCAGGACGAGATATGGTCACTACGAGTTCGTGGTTATGCCTTTTGGGTTGACTAACGCTCCGACCGTATTTATGGATATGATGAACCATATCTTCAAGCCATACCTTGATAGCTTCGTCGTGGTTTTCATCGACGACATTCTTGTGTATTCTAAGTCTCGGGAGGAGCATGAGACTCATTTGAGGATTGTGTTATCTCTTCTTCGTGAAAAGCAATTGTTTGCCAAGTTCAGTAAGTGTGAGTTTTGGCTCGAGCAGATATCTTTCTTGGGGCATGTGGTATCTAGTTCGGGAATATCCGTTGATCCTTCCAAGATTGAAGCCGTTGTCAATTGGAAGCAACCTTCAACTGTGACCGAGGTTCGTAGCTTTCTTGGGTTAGCAGGGTACTAAAAAAGGTTCATTGAAGGGTTTTCTCGCATTGCAACTCCGTTAACTCGATTGACTCGGAAGGATGTATCTCTCGTATGGGATTCTAAGTGTGAAGCTAGTTTTGAAGAGTTCAAGAAAAGGTTGACATCAGCTCCCTTTCTTACCCTTCCAGACGGTTGCGAGAACTTTGTCATTTTCAGTGATGCCTCGAAGGAGGGCTTGGGATGTGTGTTGATGCAAGGTGGGAAAGTGATTGCGTATGCTTCTCGGAAGTTGTCACCGGCTGAACAGAATTATCCTACCCACGACATGGAATTGGCTGCGATTATCTTTGCATTGCACAAGTGGAAACATTATCTTTACGGGGCAAGATTTGAGATTTTCATGGACCATAAGAGCTTGAAGTATCTATTTACCCAAAAGGAGTTGAATTACCGACAACGAAGATGGCTAGAGTTCTTGAAAGACTTTGATTGCATTATTTCATATCATACGGGGAAAGCTAATGTAGTTGCGAATGCGATGAGCCGGAAAGCCTACTTGTCAACTTTGAGTTCCCGAGAGGCAAGGCATGAGTTGATTTTTGCGAATGTTCGAGCCGTTCTAACTTTATATGGAGATTTGATGGAAGCTCAATCAATTGATCCGGAGTTGAAGAAAATTTTGGGACAAGTTCAAGAGGGTAAATCCGGGGATTTTGCGTTGAATAGAGATGGACTTCTAACTTTCCAAGGTCGTATTTGTGTTCCTTCATCACCGGAGATCAAGAAACGTGTATTAGAGGATGTTCATAAGTCCATGTTCGCCATTCATCCGGGTAGTACGAAGATGTACCAAGATTTGAAATGAGGATATTGGTGGAATGGGATGAAGAGAGAGATAACGGATTTCGTATCTAAGTGTTTAACTTGTCAACAAGTCAAGGCCGAGCATCAAAGACCGGCGGGGCTACTTCAACCATTAGACATTCCGGAGTGGAAATGGGAAGGGATTTCAATGGATTTTGTAACGGGTTTGCCTCTTACCGCGAAGAAGATGGATGCCATTTGGGTTATCGTGGATAGACTGACAAAATCAGCTCACTTTCTTCCCGTGTCAACTAAGTTTTCGATGGAGAGGTTGGCTCAGTTGTATATGAAGGAGATTTTTAGACTTCACGGGGTTCCAGTTAGCATCGTTTCTGATAGAGACCCGAGATTCACTTCGAGATTTTGGAGAGCATTACATGAAGCTTTGGGGTCCAAGTTATGTTTCAGTACGGCGTTTCATCCTCAGACAGATGGGAAGACGGAACGAACTATTCAGATACTTGAGGATATGCTTAGAACTTGTGTGATGGATTTTCAGTTGTCTTGGGAAGATCATCTACCGTTGGTTGAGTTTGCCTACAATAACAGTTATCAATCTAGCATTGAGATGGCTCCTTACGAAGCGTTGTATGGTAGGAAGTGTAGATCGCCTATGTGTTGGGATGAAGTGGGTGAAGCAAAGCTTTGGGGTCCGAATTTGGTAAGGGATTCGACAGAAAAGATCAAGGTAATTCGAGATCGATTGAAGACGGCTCAGAGTAGGCAGAAGAGCTACGCTGACAACCGAAGACGGGACTTATCTTTCCAAGTTGGTGACTTGGTTTTCTTGAAGATTTCTCCGAGGACCGGGATCAAAAGGTTAGGGAATAAGGGGAAGCTAGCTCCAAGATTTGTTGGACCATTTGAGATCATAGAGAAGATTGGGGAACTAGCTTACCGATTGGCGTTGCCTCCATCCTTCTCCTTGCTTCATGACGTTTTCCATGTGTCGATGTTGAGAAAGTATTGCCACGATCCTTCCCACATTTTGAGTTCACCTCCTGAAGAGATCCAAGCGGATATGTCCTATGTTGAGGAGCCATTGAGAGTATTAGAATTCCAAGTAAAAGAGTTAAGAACGAAGAGCATCTCGGTAGTGAAAGTGCTATGGAGGAATCATACCTAAATGTGCGCTCGCCCGCGGAATTTTGGTTTTCCAATGATGAAAAAGAAAAAGGAGTCACCACGCCATGTTTTAGAGGTACACTTTGAAAAACCTATGAAAGAGAATGGGTTCGGGGGTCAGGTTACGTGTTGGGAAGTACCGAGAGTTCACCCAACACGCCTCGTTCGTAGACGAGTCTTTCTAATCAAACATCCAAGCAATCCATAAGTGTGTGCAAATCATTGATAATGAACAAGTGTAATAAACATGAATTTTATTGATTTGGAAAGAGACTTACAACTTGTGAACCAATTATGCAGGGAGGCCACATCCCCACTACAACAAATCAGAACAGATTACAAAGAGAAAGGATTCCTGCAAACAGGCACAGTGTGTCGCGTGACATATGACGTGCCTGGTCAGATGTGTCGTGTGACACAGGATCTAACCAGTCACAATGTGTCGCGTGACACACAATGGCCATCTGCAGGAACTTACAAACTTGAACACAATAACAACAACAACCAACACAGATCCAATTGATCAATCAGATTAGCTTCGAAATATAGAATTAACAACAATTCAACCCCGGGAGTGTGGATATGGAGAGATCCACACTCCCTTGGGATCTAAATAACAATTTCAACAAATATTCAACAATGAACACCCAATTATTCAGATCAACCAAGTTAAACAGAGAGATTGCGATTGGGATTCAGTAATCTAGACGGATGGAGTCTGATTACTAATCCAAGGGAGGAAAACAATATAATTATTCAATTATCAAGGTAAGAGAGAGAGGGAAAAGGGGATTGAGAGTGTTACCCTTATTGATTCCATGAATTCTGTATCAAGTTAGATACAGAACCCTTCAACAACAGCTTCTGGTCCTGGAAAGCTTGAGAGGATTGGTATAAGGTGGATCTAAGAGGTGGTAAAGGAAGTGGGTTTGAATTGGAGGGAATTGGAGGTAGGTTAGGGGTGAGAGAGAGAGAGGTGTGTGTTTGGTGTGTGTGTTACGTTGCAATTTTGCAGAGTAACAGTATGTCAAAATCTGGATCCATTTCTAAGAGGGGAAGGGTCTTATTTATAGGCTGCAGTTAGTGGTCACCTTGTGTCGCACGACTTTATGTAACCACTTTCCAAGCCTTGACTTGTCGCGTGACACAAGGTGTCACAACCGCTTTTGGCGCCAAAACCAGTTTCTGGAACATTCAGGGAAAATACCCAAAAGGTCCAAAAAGGTTTTATTCCCAGGAGGTCCTTTAGCATGAGCAAAGTATCAAAAGGTACTTCCTTCGTGGGAAACTTATGGAATATTTCCGGAAGTCTCGGGATAGGCCGGGAATTTACCAAAACGCTCCTTAATGCAATTTTATCACATTAAAATGCACCTAAAAGGGTCGCGAATTGGATTGGCGTACTTACAGAGCCCCTCGGCAACGTCACTTTTGGAAAAAGTGAGGTTGTCGACAAAATAAGACCCAATCCCAATTAGCGGCAAGGGATAAGGCAGAGGGCTAGACGGTGATCTGGGGAGATCGGGTGGCTGGACCTTTGGAGAAAGGATTCCTACGTATCCCTGAGAGGGAATCAAGCCAAATCGTAGTTCGGAAACAAAACTGACAAGAAGCGAGAAAGAGTAGAGATGTAGCTTCATACCTTTGCTGTGCTTACCTGTAGCTACCTGAGGGGTTGGTGCTACTGCGGGTGGCGAGTAGCTGCCGGAGGGTCTCATGCTACTGCCGTTGGTGCAAGGTTGTAGCTGTCGGAGGGTCTTATGCTGTCGCTGGTGGTGGCGAGTAGCTGCCAGAGGGTCTCATGCTACCGATGGTGAAAGGTTGTAGCTGCCGGAGGGTCTTATGCTGCAACTGGTCTTCGTGGATGCCGGAGGGACTCATACCACTGGGTGTTGGTGTAGGGTAGCTGCCAGGGGACTCACGCTACTGCTGCTGGTCTTCGTGGATGCCGGAGGGACTCATACCACTGTCGTTGGTCTTCGTGGATGCCGGAGGGACTCATACCATGGGGTGTTGATGCAGGGTAGCTGCCAGGGGACTCATGCTACTGCTGCTGCAGGGGATAAGTGTAGCAGCCGGGGGACTCATGCTACTGTCGTTGGTGGCTTGCTGGTTTCGCCGAATGCGGGACAGTCTTTGTTGACGGTTGACTTTGGGGTCCTGAGCTTTGCTTGGTAGGATGGAGTTTTCGCTTGCCAGGGAGCAAGATCTTGCTGGTGCTTTGGCGTCGGTGTAAGTACCCAAATCTGGCTCATGCCTTCCGGTTAAGTTTCCCGGCAATTCCGGCAAGTTTTCCGGTAATTCCCCGGACTTTCCTAGAGTTCCGGAACAATTCCGGAACTGTTTCAAATCACCTAAGGGGATAAGAGACTGCTTGGAGCCAAAGAAACACGTTTTTATTTCATGAGGAATTCCCTTCTAGAAGACTGCCACCTTGCATGTTTCTAGAAGGATCCAGATGTGGCTACTTATGTCGTGCGACATAATAGGCCATGAAACCTTCTAGAAACCTGCCACCTTGCATGTTTCTAGAAGGAACTGCATGTGGCTACTTATGTCGTGCGACATAACCAGCCAGAGAGAGTTCTAGAACCATGCCACCTTGCATGTTTCTAGAAGGAAAACGGTTATGGCTTATCATGTCGTGCGACATAACAAGCCCATGCAGGCAGCCTATAAATAGAGGCCTTCACCTCTCATTTTAGACACCTCTTCCACCCCTCAGTCCCCCTCTATAGGAATACGCCGTAAGACTCCTCTCTCCTCACATACCCCCCAAATCACACTAATCCTCTCAAATCAATCACACACACACTTCCCACACACACACACTTCCTATACACACCAAGAACCAAGGATTCTCAAGAAACGAAGGCTCAATCCCATCCCCAGAAGCTGCTGTTTTGAAGGCCCCTATATCTAACTTGATATAGAGGGTCGTGGTCTTCAAGGGTAACGATTTTCTACCCATTTCCTTTCCTTATCTTCATTATACATGGAATCTCTATGCTAAATGCTTTAATAATGTGATATTCTGAATAAAGTTGCATGCTTTAGCTTCATATTTCATAGATCCACATCTGATTTCATTACATTTCCTATAAAAGCCCCGGTTTGGCTTGGTTTTGCATGAACACTCAAGATGAGTGTGGATCCCTCATATCCACACCCTCTTGAAGTGTTCATTATTGATAAACATGCTCCCTGAGATTTGTTTGTGAAGTAACTTGACCATTTTGGTGCCTTGTTACCTCTGCAAATCTCAGTGTAAAAACCTCTGCAAAATGGCTAGTTATGTCACGCGACATAGGCAAAATGGTGTCACGCGACATAAGTAGCCAGCTTTTGAAGCTTCCACGCTTCAAGCCGTAATCTCGATGTTAACCCCCATAATGCTAATACCCGATGTTTAGATAATATCTATGTACATAATATGTCATCTTTTCATTAAAATACCATTCTCATACATAAAGGTGCATCCTTTGCACCAAAATCCCATTTTTCATGCATTAAAATCATTCCTTTTCCATTTAAAATCCCTTTTCACATTAAAGATGCACTCTTTGCACAAAGATCATTTCTTTACATAAAAAGCACCCATTTACAATCAAATGCATCATTTTCAAACCAAAAATGCCATCTTTTCACTAAAGTATCATTTTTACATGTATTCCCCCATGTCCCCATTAGCAACCTTGGAACGGACCGGTGTAAAAGTTCTCATCTTTGCATCGTTCCTTCCATTAAAGGTTCACGACTTCTTTAGAAAGGGACAACCTTGAACCCTATATCTCCAATTATCGCTTAAGAAAGAGTATGAAGCCTCTATACGAGCTCGACCGTCTTAAAGCGTAGGATTGATGGGCTAAGGATCCTTCTTTTCTAAATAACCTCATCTTTGACTATAAAAGAGACATTCTCTCGATCACGCAAGTCCCGAGGGTCCCGAGGTTAAAAATGCGATGATCACAAGTCAAAGATGAGGACGGGATCATAATCCCAAATACATAAAATTCCAAGGAATCCCGAGCGACAACCAACAAATGGTTTGTACGTCCGGAAGACAACTTGGGACATTTCCCCCCCTTTTTTCTCAAACACATGCACACAAGAAAGCACGCAAGCAAGCACGATTAATGAAATCATGGGAGACTTGCTCCGGCAAGGCACCTTGGGTGAACGCCAAACGTTCTTCCCAAGGGGTAACTTAACCTCCGAACCCATAAAACCTTTTTTTCAAAGTTTTGAGGTAATCAAAATGGCGTGGCGACTCCATTTTTTCAAATAACTCGGATGTCTTCAAACTCGCGTGAATCCAACAAAACAAAATTTGGGCACCACATTCACAGTTTGGCGACTCCGCTGGGGATTATCCCAAAGGAGAAAAGCTTTTATTTTCAAAACAAAAAAAATTGATACTCGGTATATAGGTGGAAACCACTTGCCCTTCCTGTATACTCCCTGATGTGGGAGTTGGGATAACCGGTGGTTTAACAATCCCACGTACCAGTATCCCTTTTCGAAAAAAAAAAGTTTTTGAAAAAAAAAATAAAAGAAAGCTTTTCCCTTTGAGTGGGTTAGACTCCCGTTGCTGATTTCATTAATCGTGCTTGCTTTCTTTACCTTGCATTGCATCATTTGCATCTTGGAATCTGTGCATACTTTGAACGGGAAACAACCCGAAAAATAGCAAAAGGAGTGGAACCTGGAAAATTGATCCATGCACAGATTCGTACGGCTCAATCCTCCTTGGATTCGACTGTGCGACCTCGGTGGCAATTCCACCCGGGAAAAATCATGGTTAATCTGAATTCCTAGCAGCTGGGGCTACTCGGCTCCATGACTGATAGGGCTCCCTTAAAATTTACGTGCTTATGTGCTGCATTTTCCCCGTCCCGAAAATCATTCCTTTAAAACACATTTATGAAAATCTCTGTTTTAACTCAAAAAGGAACATTTTTAGGAGACCGCACACTACGCGCACCTGATATATCCTGTACACTTTGCACGCACGTCCTTCAAACCCGAGGGTGGTTCCACTGCCGATCACGGACAATGGCCTTACGATGCTCCGGGCGCGCACGGAATCATCCCAACCTCCCCATGGCAGCCAGTGTCGACCAATGCACAGTCCGTGTCACACGTTTCAAAAAACCGTGACTTTTGGTTGGTTTTTGGTCTAGTCCGTGTCATATAGCCCAGTTGCATACCCTCGTAAAGGTCAAACCTTAGTTCATAACGGAAGAAGAACTCTGCCAAAATTCCGACAAGGAAAAATTGGCGAGATCTCAACTCCAACATTGACTATTGACCTTGACCTGCACGGAATGCGTAAGAGTCAAGACCGAGTCTTTGCCAACAAATCAAAAAGATCTTTCGCTCAAGCGAAGCTTTGCTAAAATTCCGACAAAGAAAAATTGGCAAGATCTTGACCCGGCATTGACTTCGATTCTAACTCACGCCCGGCGTATGCAACGAAGTTCAATGTGTCACCGTGTCATCCGGCTTTTTATCGCCCAACCCATGCCTATTATTCTCTCGGACATTACCGAAAGTCAGAAACCGTCATTCGCTCAAGCGAAACTCTGCCAAAGATCCGTCAAGGCAGAGAGACGAGACTTTCCCGGTATTGCCTTGACTATAATCCGCATCGCTAGTGCGTTGAAAGGTCCTATGATCCGCTAGACCCGATAGGAACGTTCTTTACTCTCGGTCGGTGGGATCCGCGTGCCCTATAGGACCCTCGCCCGGGGCTGTCCACCCTGGGAGGTCGAAATACAGGTGGAATACGAGGGGCTTATAGACGTAGTGACGGAACCCACTGATCCAGGATCTAGAGTAGTTGCGAAAAAGAAGGGCAAACCCCCCTTTTCCAACCAAATAGAAATTAATAAAAGACATGATTTTAAGTAAACCTGAACAATTAATGTAATCATAATTGCATGGTCCTACCTCTGATATCCCTAATCGAGACCTCCTCGGTCCAATTTCCAATTTTCCATCTCGACCTTTCATGGTCAAACCCCTAATCGAGACCTCCTCGGTCCGATTTCCTATTTTCCTATCCCGACCTTTCATGGTCAAATCCCTAATCGAGACCTTTTCGGTCCGATCTCCGATTTTCGATCTTGTCTTTTCAAGGTCTCATCTTTTCCGATCAATTTGGATTAGGAGAAAATGTGTTTTAAGCAAAACTTAAGCAATAAGTGCATGTTACTTGAGCCTTTAGCCTAAACACTTACCTCCAAGTCTAAATCTTACCTACCTTACCTATCCCCGAGCCTAAATCTTGCCTGTCCCTTTCCCGCAGCAAGAAAGAAGTGGGCTAGAATACCGGGTGGCTTTTCGTAAAACCTTAGGTTCGGACAGGTTAATCACTCGAGAGAGTCGAATGGCGGATTTGACAGAAAACAGGTGAGGGTGCGGGGAATCGATGGTTAGGAAGGAAGAGTTAGTCCCGGCTTTGGAAAGCGCCCATAAGGTTCATAAAGAACAGCAAGCCATGCTCATTGACGCACTCCGTCGTCATGGAGTTCAGTCATGATTGAGTCGAACGGTTCTCTGGTGGTAGTCGAAGATGAGACTTTGGAAACTTGATGATTCAGTCCCTTCATCCTATGACCAAGACCCCCGCCTATAACCAATACCTTCCTCCATCCACATACGATCCCTTGCCAAGGACCACTCCTCCTCGCTCCTTTCCAACATCCCGGCTCATCCGGGCTCCATCGCTCTCGGCTCACCTCGTAACGGATTGGGCTTCACCTCACCTGTTCCTCGGTTTCAACAATACACTCGCTGGGCAGCCGGCCGCATAATCAATTTGAGTTATGTGGCTATGTTCTCAAGCCCCTACACCCACCTGAAGTGCGATCATGAGTTGCCAAAGGATGATTCAAGTCTCCAGTGTCACCTAGGGCTTAATGAATTCAGCCGTCGGTTTGCTACGTGTTTCCCTCCGCCGATAAAAGTCCTGGTTGCGATTTCCAATAACTCGAGAGTCCCCGTTGACCCCCATGTGGCAATATTGATGGAACAAGTGAAACAAATGCAAGAGAAGTTTGACTTCATGATGAGTATCAATACTCCCTTGACCCCTGCACGTCGAACCAAGCAAGGAAATGACTCCACCAAACATGACCCAATGCCACCAAAGACCAAACAAGAACCGTACCCATGTCGGCACCAGTTCCTCACAAAGGAAAGAGTGTCGTAGCCTCCTTCAGCCAAATCCAACAATGGAACCAACTGGACAATGGAACTCCGAGTCTTGAGAACAACGATGTCTCCCGAAAACTCCGCAATACGGATATGCCTTTAAGCAAGATTCTGGAAGAACTGATAAAAGAAAAGCTGATAAAGCCACTGGAGAATTGGAAGCCCAGGAACCCCAGTATTCGGTTGGATGAGTCCAAGCACTGTCTTTTCCATCAATACCCTGGGCACAACACTGATGATTGCACCTATTTGAGGCATGAGATCCAGAAGTTGATAGAAAATGGGAAGCTCGAGAACCTCCATGGGCCAAAAACAGAAAGCTATGGTAAGAGGTCGATTCAGGATGTACAAGGTCAGAAACGTCAGTCTAATGATGTTGGGATGCCCATGAGCAAAGTTTTCAACGATTTGGTGAAACGAGGCCTTCTCACACCTCTCGAGAATTATAAGCCAAGAAACCCAAGTAGAGTTGACAGGGCCAAGTTCTGTGAGTACCACAAGCATTATGGTCATGTGACAGACAAGTGTGTGGATCTGAAGAAAGAAATTCAGTGGCTGATCTACAAAGGAAAGCTCAAGCTCCCTGGCAGTCCAACCAGCGAAGAGTAGCTAGACTAGGGTTTACCTATCCTTAAAAAAAAAGAGAAAAAGAAAAATAGTCTCTCAGTCAACCTTCGTAGGTTCTAGTACTTTTCTCTTTCAATTAAGTCCTCTACGGACATTGTATTGAATCTTCAATTTTCTATAAAAAAGTCTTCTTCTTTTCTTGCTAGACTTAAGACATTATTTGCACACCTACATTACATTTAATGAAATGGTTTTATTTTATATGATCACTTGCATTGCTCAGCAAATAATCTCTCGAAATAATTAACATTTTGATTAATCAGTATAAGAAAGTCAACTAATGTCATCAAGCCATACACTTTCCTCACCCCGCAAAAGGTCTTCGTCAAAGCCATACACTTTCCCAAACCATGTCCTCCCCATCACCTTGACCAAGTCAACGACGGCGGCATCATCAAGGGACAGCAAAAGGCCACTCAGCTTCAAAAGATTGACCCCGTGTCGGCAACAACCTAGGAGCTTGGTTTAGACCTCAAGGGTATCAAGAATGTTCAAGCAGGGGCTCGCCTTGGTCCTCATGTGCTTCAGAAAATAAAAGAAAATAAAAAAAAAAAAAAAAAAAAGAAAAAAAAAAAATGTAGTGCAAAAAGAGTAATACCCAGCTAGGCTGAATATCCCAAAAAAAGGGCAGTCTAGGCAAAAAACAGGGTTGCACATTTTTGGGGTTCGCATCAGGTTCTTCACTAGGTCCCTAGATAAATTCGATTTTGGTCAGATCAACCTCAGGATCACTTTCGCATGTATCAATCATATTGGGATTTTTGCTAGGTCACTGTGACTGGGCTTCGCCAAGTCACTTCGCCTACTCGGTTCATTCAACCGGGCTTTGCCAAATGAAAGGATCTTTCCTTGCTTTAGTAAGACATGGGGCTTTACGAGAAAGTTTTTCCTCGGGCAGG
This sequence comes from Adenophora triphylla var. japonica, assembly GCA_022495995.1. Lineage (NCBI taxonomy): Eukaryota > Viridiplantae > Streptophyta > Magnoliopsida > Asterales > Campanulaceae > Adenophora > Adenophora triphylla. Next base: position 21,489 of record JAFEMH010005646.1, read on the forward strand.
GCTCCGATAAGTCACATCCATCCCTAGAAGAGAAGTTTGGTCACTTCAACATCTGCTTTGGTTGTAAAAGCCTGTTAGCATCAGCTTCAAATGCCAGAGTGTGAGAAAGGAACATTCATCGAGACTCGAGGTTTAAACCCAGTCTCAGCCCAAGAGGGAATCCCAGTCCACGTTGACAACATCTCAGCAACAACAGCAGTTCAGTCCTCACCCAAGGGATGCGACCCCACTCGCTTGAAACCCGTCTTAAACAATTTCCAAACACATTCCATATGTGCATCCAGACCTAGTCTCTACCATGTTTCCAAGAGAAAAATCACCCCTAGGCTCAAGTAACGTGCCAATTGCTAATGATAACGTTTTCTCCCAAAAGCGCCTTCGTTACTTCCGTTATAACGAGATAACTCTAGGCGACAGTTTCCTAATTGTCAAAACGTCGAAAATCCTAGACATCGTTCCTAACTGTCGAGGTAAAGTTTGAACTACGATCAAGGCTTGATTCCTCCGGGATACGTAGGTAGCCTTTCATAAAGGTTCAGCCATCCGACCACTTTGGTCACCTTTTTCTTCCTCCACTCTCCAATGGTGCGTAAGCTTTTCATAAAAGTCCAATTTTATGACCATATTGGTCACCCCTTTTGATTTGGAACATTCCTATGAAGGATTGGTTGTTTGACCTCCTAGGTCACCCCGTTTCCATCCTTATAGGAAGGGACCAAATTTCTCTTTGCCATTGTCCCAAGGAGGCCAGGTAGGTGATTTCTTTGATCCCCCAATTCCAACCTGTGACTGCAGTTCCATTCCAGTTCCAAAGATAATGAAAAGCACAGTTCAGGCTTATTAAGTCGCGCGACATAACAAGCCATGTCGTGCGACATAACAAGCCACATCAGACATCAGCAACTTCCTGTTCTCCCCAGGGCAATTCCCGACTTGTCAATAGCTGCAAATACCACCCATCCACTTCTCAGATGCATAGGGGAGGGTTCATTTACCCCATGTACACCCATTGCATTCATATTCAAGCCAAAAATCCATTCAAATCATTCATATTCAAGCCAAATACCATACCATTGTCATTTTATAAGTGCGTGCAACAAAAGGCTAACAATGTACGTACAAAATGAAATAGGCCAAGTCCAAAAGATGTGCATAGCAAAAATAAATGACATGTTTTCCCTAAAAGGGTACAATAGCCAAAAAGTCATAAATGTCTAAGGGGAAAGGGGGCTACTCTGAATCCTCTCCATCACCCTCTTCATCATCCTCTCCCTCATCTCCATCCTCGTCGTCATCCTCAGCCTCCTCTGGCTCATCATCAGGGTCGTCCGAAGGTGCCTCGTAGGCTATGGTCCCCGTGCGATAGTAGTCGTCAAGCTCCGTGATGACGACAGAGTCAAGCTCATAGTCTGTAGCCATCTCAGCTCCCCCATCCTCATCATCATCATCGTCAATCTCAATGGGTCCGTAAAGAGGCACATTTGCGATCTTTGTCCGAGGCGTCGGTCCTCTAGTGCTCCGCGGGTGCCCACGTCATCGTAGCGGCTCTTCTTCCTTCTCGGTTGGCCAGGTGGAGAGATATCAATCGAACCCCGTGACCGTCACCGATTCTTCCGTAAACTCATGCCTTTCTCGGGAGCTTGCCAATCATGCCCACGCCGCCGGTATATGCCCGGTCAAATGTCTGTAAGCCTGAGCCGAAACCTGTTACAATGCGTACATAAAAAGCGTCGAATGCGCAGTTCTTGATAACAAAAAAGAGATGCAAGCAATCCAAAGAGACGTAAGGAACAGTACTTACAGATCTAGAACCTCGCGGGAGCACCAGATAAGGATGAGTCTGTGACATATCAATGTGAGCTCGCCTCATGCGACCGCCACCCTGATAATCAATGAAAGTCGGGGGCAAAGGAGGTCTAGCTACATAGCCAGTCGAAGGCCCCGCGCTATGAGCGCCATAACCAACCCCCGGTCTCAGGGGGACTGAAGATGTCTAGCCACGTACAAAGTATAGTCCCCTCCCGTGTGTGTAGAGATGTGCCGCCATGCCTACAATCGTAGCATCTACATCCGCCAACTGGCGAGGCAGCCACATCCTAGCTGGAGGATCATCAGGGATCCGAGCATGCTTATTCGGCCCATGCTGTCTATACACTCTCTCTCCTAGATACAAGGCGTCTCCAGACAAGCCCACCAGTAGCTTGCGACACTCTGTGAAGTGCGCAGCGTGATCTAAATCCAAAGCGCCATAACGGCCAGTCCAGGGGAACAAGCTCATCCTCTGTGGAATCCCTCTCAGGCATGTCAACGTGTCATGATACGAGGCCGTGATCCTGCACCTCGAACCCTCCGGCGTCCTGGTCTATTTCCTGGCATCCTTCGTCCATCGACGAAGAACAGGAAAAGTGGTGGCAGGAAACTCATCTTTGATCTGCCACTCATAATGTGCCTAAAGTACTCGAAGGCCCAAGCTCGAAAAGGAGAAGAAAAGTCAAATAAGGAAAGTAATGATGAAGTGAAATGTGCTAAGGAAAAGAGATCAAGGTGAGAGAATACCTCGAAAGCCGCATGAAAGCAGTGAAGTACTTCGCCTTCCCTACCGACGTCATCTAGGGCCAAATACATCTCGCCTAAGCCTCGCTCCCCAAGACAGATTCCCGACGTATCCCGTGCTCTCAAAAGCTCCAATAGTGAAACAAAGGCAAGAGAGGCGCCGTTAATGAACAAGATGTCGGAAAACCCACCCATAAGAAAGCCCTCGCTAATCTCTCGGCTCTCACCCGGCTCTCAACGGGATCATCTACCACAATGTAGTCCCCGCTTCCGCCCTCAATCAAGCCATGCACTCGCCCAACTCATATCCATTCCCCTTCTTGTTCGGGAACGAAGCCAAGTAAGCCCATAAAATCGGCATCGGCAATCGGTGGGGGCTCGACTCCTGTGCGAGGCTCCTCTAGGTAGAGCGGCTCATCTGTAAAGGGCAGTCCTGTAATGATCGCAAAATCCAGCGGAGTGACCGTCGTTTCACCCCAAGAGAAGTGAAACGAATGTGTAGTCTCCCACCAATACTCTCTGAAAGCTCTCACTGCATCTACACTCCTCGTAGTGTCTCCAATGGCCTTCGCCATCTCGAAAAATCGTCCTAGTCCAACAAAGATAAATCATGCCCTTAGGCGAGTCTATCTGGTCCTCGCTACCCGGGAAGCTCTGCCATAGCCTGCCAATCGCCTCTGGAGAGCCACGGGTGCGTAATTTCTGCAAGAAAACATGGCACAAGTATTAATATTTCGTGCTATTTCTGAAAATCATCTCAAGCAAAAATGGGTCAAAACAGATCAATGAATGGCATGCATTACACTTCCCAGATCAATCTATGATTTCATGCCAGTTCATGATTTAATTCATAAGCCCAGTCTGAAGGCATTCAGTTCAAATCAATTTCGCCCAAATTGAAAGAAAAATTCAAGAAACCCTAGGTTTCTTACCTCTTCCTTCTTCCTGACGTCCGAAGTATGCTCATCGAGCTGTGGGTAGAAATCTCCTCTTGGTGCTTCCGGAAGAAACGGCCGTTGATTCCTTTGCACCCCCTTTCTTCGAGTAGCTAAGTTAGCATGTTGAGAAGCCCTCTTGGTCGGATAAAGCCTAGGAGGCATTCTTCAATTGAAATCGAACTAAAAGTGTTTGATTTCTCTTGATTTCTCTCAATCCCCCTCTGATGTTTGCTCTCTCTCTCTTCTCACTGTCGCCTCCCTCTCAATTTCAAGTCCAATTGAATTTCAAATGGCGACTGTGCGTGTTTTTAATGATTCTGTCCGCAGGGCCTGTTATGTCGTGCGACATACTAAGCCCCTGTGGCTGATTTTTACAATTTTGCCCCCGAAGGCTCCATTTTACAATTTTGTCCCCCCGTAGGCCTCTTTTACCCTTTTATTGCCCCTGGCATTTCCAATCATTTTCAATTAAATTTTCCCTCCAGTGCCCCGAGGCTTATTTTACAAATTTACCCCTGTGGCATTTTATATGCCTTTGGCATTTTTAATTCACTTCTTTTACAAAAATTATCAGGATACGTCCTACTTTCTTTACAAAAATCATCGAGTCCTTCTTACTTCTTTAGTCTCTGTTATTTTCGTCATAAAGAAATAACGTCATCTAGTTTTAGTCTCTGTTATTTCCGTCATAAAGAAATAACGTCATTTAGTTTTAGTCTCCGTTATTTCCGTCATAAAGAAATAACGTCATTTAGTTTTAGTCTCCGTTATTTCTGTCATAAAGAAATAACGTCATCTAGTCTTAGTCTCTGTTATTTCCGTCATAAAGAAATAACGTCATTTAGTTTTAGTCTCCGTTATTTCTGTCATAAAGAAATAACGTCATCTAGTCTTAGTCTCTGTTATTTCCGTCATAAAGAAATAACGTCATTTAGTTTTAGTCTCCGTTATTTCCGTCATAAAGAAATAACGTCATCTAGTTTTAGTCTCTGTTATTTCCGTCATAAAGAAATAACGTCATTTAGTTTTAGTCTCCGTTATTTCCGTCATAAAGAAATAACGTCATTTAGTTTTAGTCTCCGTTATTTCTGTCATAAAGAAATAACGTCATCTAGTCTTAGTCTCGTTATTTCCGTCATAAAGAAATAACGTCATTTAGTTTTAGTCTCCGTTATTTCCGTCATAAAGAAATAACGTCATTTAGTTTTAGTCTCCGTTATTTCTGTCATAAAGAAATAACGTCATCTAGTCTTAGTCTTTGTTATTTCCGTCATAAAGAAATAACGTCATCTAGTTTTAGTATCTGTTATTTCCGTCATAAAGAAATAACTTCTTTCCAGCTTTAGCTCCCTCTATCTCCGTCATAAAAGAGATAGCGCCGTAAGCTTTAGTATCTGTTATTTCCGTCATAAAGAAATAACTTCTTTCCAGCTTTAGCTCCCTCTATCTCCGTCATAAAAGAGATAGCGCCGTAAGCTTTAGTATCTGTTATTTCCGTCATAAAGAAATAACTTCTTTCCAGCTTTAGCTCCCTCTATCTCCGTCATAAAAGAGATAGCGACATAAGCTTTAGTATCTGTTATTTCCGTCATAAAGAAATAACTTCTTTCCAGCTTTAGCTCCCTCTATCTCCGTCATAAAAGAGATAGCGCCGTAAGCTTTAGTCTCTGTTATTTCCGTCATAAAGAAATAACTTCTTCCAAGCTTTAGCTCCCTCTATCTCCGTCATAAAAGAGATAGCGCCGTAAGCTTTAGCTTCCATTAGAATGAAATAATGTCAGGAGACAACCTCCATTAATTGTCAAAATCTCAAAGATCCTAGACATTGTTCCCAACTATCTAGTGATGTCCGAACTACGATTATGGCTTGATTCCCCACTCGGGATACGTAGGTAGCCTTTTATAAAAGGTCCAGCCACTCGACCAACTTGGTCACCCAATCCGTCTCGGCATTCGTCAGATTGGATCCTTTTCTATCGACAACCCCACTCGCCCTGCAAGTGACGTTGCCGAGGGGCTTCTGTAAGTACCCAAATCTGGCTCATGCCTTTCGGTTAAGTTTCCCGGCAATTCCGGCAAGTTTTCCGGTAATTCCCCGGACTTTCCTAGAGTTCCGGAACAATTCCGGAACTGTTTCAAATCACCTAAGGGGATAAGAGACTGCTTGGAGCCAAAGAAACACGTTTTTATTTCATGAGGAATTCCCTTCTAGAAGACTGCCACCTTGCATGTTTCTAGAAGGATCCAGATGTGGCTACTTATGTCGTGCGACATAATAGGCCATGAAACCTTCTAGAAACTCCGCCACCTTGCATGTTTCTAGAAGGAATCGCATGTGGCTACTTATGTCGTGCGACATAACCACCGAGAGAGTTCTAGAACCATGCCACCTTGCATGTTTCTAGAAGGAAAACGGTTATGGCTTATCATGTCGTGCGACATAACAAGCCCATGCAGGCAGCCTATAAATAGAGGCCTTCACCTCTCATTTTAGACACCTCTTCCACCCCTCAGTCCCCCTCTATAGGGAATACGCCCAGAAGACTCCTCTCTCCTCACATACCCCCCAAATCACACTAATCCTCTCAAATCAATCACACACACACTTCCTATACACACCAAGAACCAAGGATTCTCAAGAAACGAAGGCTCAATCCCATCCCCAGAAGCTGCTGTTTTGAAGGCCCCTATATCTAACTTGATATAGAGGGTCGTGGTCTTCAAGGGTAACGATTTTCTACCCATTTCCTTTCCTTATCTTCATTATACATGGAATCTCTATGCTAAATGCTTTAATAATGTGATATTCTGAATAAAGTTGCATGCTTTAGCTTCATATTTCATAGATCCACATCTGATTTCATTACATTTCCTATAAAAGCCCCGGTTTGGCTTGGTTTTGCATGAACACTCAAGATGAGTGTGGATCCCTCATATCCACACCCTCTTGAAGTGTTCATTATTGATAAACATGCTCCCTGAGATTTGTTTGTGAAGTAACTTGACCATTTTGGTGCCTTGTTACCTCTGCAAATCTCAGCTGTAAAGCCTCTCGCAAATGGCTAGTTATGTCACGCGACATAGGCAGCCTATGTCACGCGACATAAGTAGCCGTTTTCGTAAGCTTCACGGTTTCAAGTGTAATCTGATGTTAACCCCCATAATGCTAATACCTGATGTTTAGATAATATCTATGTACATAATATGTCATCTTTTCATTAAAATACCATTCTCATACATAAAGGTGCATCCTTTGCACCAAAATCCCATTTTTCATGCATTAAAATCATTCCTTTTCCATTTAAAATCCCTTTTCACATTAAAGATGCACTCTTTGCACAAAGATCATTTCTTTACATAAAAGCACCCATTTGCAATCAAATGCATCATTTTCAAACCAAAAATGCCATCTTTTCACTAAAGTATCATTTTTACATGCATTCCCCCATGTCCCCATTAGCAACCTTGGAACGGACCGGTGTAAAAGTTCTCATCTTTGCATCGTTCCTTCCATTAAAGGTTCACGACTTCTTTAGAAAGGGACAACCTTGAACCCTATATCTCCAATTATCGCTTAAGAAAGAGTATGAAGCCTCTATACGAGCTCGACCGTCTTAAAGCGTAGGATTGATGGGCTAAGGATCCTCCTTTTCTAAATAACCTCATCTTTGACTATAAAAGAGACATTCTCTCGATCACGCAAGTCCCGAGGGTCCCGAGGTTAAAAATGCGATGATCACAAGTCAAAGATGAGGACGGGATCATAATCCCAAATACATAAAATTCCAAGGAATCCCGAGCGACAACCAACAAATGGTTTGTACGTCCGGAAGACAACTTGGGACATTTCCCCCCCTTTTTTCTCAAACACATGCACACAAGAAAGCACGCAAGCAAGCACGATTAATGAAATCATGGGAGACTTGCTCCGGCAAGGCACCTTGGGTGAACGCCAAACGTTCTTCCCAAGGGGTAACTTAACCTCCGAACCCATAAAACCTTTTTTTCAAAGTTTTGAGGTAATCAAAATGGCGTGGCGACTCCGTTTTTTCAAATAACTCGGATGTCTTCAAACTCGCGTGAATCCAACAAAACAAAATTTGGGCACCACATTCACAGTCGGGGCCACTGATTTTGGTGCGCACTGCTGGGGAGACTAAAATAGACACGAATTCTTTGTCTCAGTTTTGGCTGAGGGCCAGTCTTCAAGGGTTGATGAGGCTCAGTTGATCATTGTACCTGCGGGGGGAACAATATCTAACTATGCTATTCTATTAGCAAAGATTAAACTATGTTAGCTTCTTTGTACGAATCTGTTCGTTCTGGGAAAGAAATGCGATCATTGTATTAAAAGGTCGGTTTTGTCGGGTTTGTACATGAGATGATAGAGCTGTATCGGGTGAGTTAATATGGTGGTACATATAGTAGGGGGGCCCTCTCCTGTGCATCTACATGTGAATGTATGGATGGGGGAGTATTGCAGCGACGGCGTGTCGGAGAGTGCTCTGGGGGTGGAGTTGCAGGAACTTTGGTATGTCTGATGCTGACCTGGTGTGTCGCCTGACATGCTGTGTTTGCTTGACAGGTTGTGTCGCACGACGATATGTATCTTGTGACAGGCCCTCTTTTAAATCAACTCAGGATTCATTTGTAGCCACTTCCCTTTTAGCAGGAGGAACCTAGCAGCCCCAGCTTGACAGACAAGCAATTTCTGTGACCAAGGTTGAAACTTTCAATCACCATGGAGCACTATAACAGGGAAATAGTTTCTCGGGAGCATCAATTTCGCCAAGATTTCCTCAAAATTTCGCATTATCACCGGAGGCATCATAGGGAGCTCATTGACGGGAGGTACAGTATGCCGTGTCTCTGGTCATTGAAGGATTGGAGGATCAACTGGGGTTTGATCCGGGCTGCATCCTGCTTTTGGGATTCAGAGCGGCACGTTTTCACTTTATCATATAATGATCTGACGCCGACCATGGAGGATTTCAGAGCATTGACTGGCCTGAGTGGGTCGATTGTTGTAGCATTCCCACGGGACAGACGGTCGATTGTGGAGCAGTTATCAAACTTCCTGCACTTGCCAGCTGAATGTACGCTCACCGAAATTGTAAAATAAGGAGTCGCCATGCCGTTTTTAGAGGAAACATTGAAAACCTTTTTGAGAGAGAAAATGGGTTCGGGGGTCAAGTTACGTGTTGGGAAGAACCGAGACTTCACCCAACATGCCTCGTCCTTAGACGAGTCTTTCTATTGTTCAACATTCAAACCATCCAAGTGTGTGTGCAAAGCGTGTATGACAAGATATGTATTAAAATGCATAAGAGTGCTTTGTTTTATTGCTCAACAGGGGGAAATACAACTTGTAAGCCATTGACCCTGGGAGGCTACATCCCACTTTACATCGAGGATTGAATACAAATTACAAATGAAAGTGAACCTTCTGCACAGGGCTTATTGTGTCGCGTGACAAAGGACCTGGTGGGTCAATTGTGTCGCGTGACACTACAAAGCTATATGCAGGGGTTTTACAAATACTCAGACCACAACCACATAATCGCCTCAGATGAGTGCAGATATTGAGGATCTACACTCTGTTCTGAGTGATAAACAAATAGGATCAACAAATTACAACTGAAATGATGATCCTCTGCAGATGGTCACCATGTGTCGCGTGACACAGGATATGCTTAGCACGATGTGTTGCGTGACACATGTTTACCGTTTACAGGAACCTTACAAATTGATGAACAAAATCAATAGATACCAGATCCAATCAAATCATCATACCAAATCAATTCAATACAGCATGAATCAATACCAGATCGGCCAAAGGAGTATGGATATGGGAGATCCACACTCCCTTGACAACTAAATTGCAATTATAAATAAGATCACATTATGAACACGCAATTGGATCAAGCAAATCGCATTTATACAGAGAGATGGCAGTTGCCACCTGATAATTGAAGCGGATAGAGCTCAATTACCAGGTGGAGGGGGAGGAATTGCAATTAAGCAAGTAGTAAGCAAGAGAGAGAGAGAGAAATAGACTTGTTACCCTTGTAGATCCACCACCAATACACCAAGCTAGGTGTATTGGCCTTCAATTCAGCTTCTGGACGTGGAATCGAGCACAGGTGGAGTGCTAACCTTCAGATCTTCAATAGATTGGGTTATAGAAAGGTAGGTAGGGTGAATTGGATGAGAGAGAGAGGTAGAATTGAGGTAGGATTGGTTGGGTTTTTGTGTAGAAGGAGGAGAGAGATTGGTTCTGGGGGGATTTTGACAGAGTGACACTAGGAGGGAAATTCGGGATCCATTTCTGAGAGGGGGAGGGTCTTATTTATAGGCAGCAGTTAGTGGCCTCAAGGTGTCGCACGACCTCACGTAGCCACTTTCTAGGCCTCGAGTTGTCGCGTGACACAAGGTGGCTCAACCGCTTTTGGCGCCAAAACCAGATTCTGGAACCTTCAGGGAATATACCCAAAAAGTCCAAAAAGGTTTTAATCCCAAGAGGTCCTTTGGCATGAGTAAAGTACCAAAAGGTACTTCCTTCACGAGAAACTTATGAAATATTTTCGAAAGTCTCGAGATAGGCCGAGAATTTACCAAAATGCCCCTTAATGCAATTTCATTGTATTAAAATGCATCTAAAAGGGTTGCGAATTAGATTGGTGTACTTACAGAGCCCCTCGGCAACGTCACTTTTGGAAAAAGTGGGGTTATCAATAAAATAAGACCCAATCCCAATGAGCATCAGGGGATAAGGCAACGGGCTAGAAGGTAAATCTGGGGAATCAGATGGCTGGACCTTTCTGAGAAAGGATTCCTATGTATCCCTTGAAAAGGGAATCAAGCCAAATCGTAGTTCGGAATTACCAAAACTGACTGCAAGCAAGAAAGGGGTAGAGATATGTCTTCATACCTTTGCTGTGCTTACCTGTGACTTCTTGAGGAGTCGGTACTACTGCGGTTGGCTAGTAGCTGCCTTTGGTGCCAGGTTGTAGCTGCCGGAGGGTCCTATGCTGCAACTGTTTTTGGCGAATAGCTGCCGGCGGGTCTCATGCTATCGCTGTTTGACGGGTTGTAGCTGCCGGCGGGTCTCATGCTGCAACTGGTCTTCGTGGATGCCGGCGGGACTCATACCACTTTGTTGGTGCAAGGTAGCTGCCAGGGGTCTCACGCTACTGCTGCTTTTTCTCTTCTTTGGGGATAAGTATAGCTGCCAGGGGGCTCACGCTACTGCTTTCCTGCTCTTTGGGGATAAGTATAGCTGCCAGGGGTCTCACGCTACTGCTTTCCTGCTCTTTGGGGATAAGTATAGCCGCTGTGGGGTCTCATGCTACCGCTTTCCCGCTCTTTGGGGATAAGTATAGGCCGCGGGGGTCTCACGCTACCGCTTTCGCTTCTTTGGGGATAAGTATAGCTGCCAGGGGTCTCACGCTACTGCTTTCCTGCTCTTTTGGGGATAAGTATAGCTGCCAGGGGTCTCACGCTCTTTGCTTTTCGCTCTTTTGGGGATAAGTATAGCCGCCGGGGTCTCACGCTCGCTTTCCCTTTTGGGGATAAGTATAGCTGCCATTGGTCTCACGCTACTGCTTTCCTGCTTTTTTGGGGATAAGTATAGCTGCCAGGGGGCTCACGCTACTGCTTTCATGCTCTTTGGGGATAAGTATAGCTGCCAGGGGTCTCATGCTACTGCTTTCCTGCTCTTTTGGGGATAAGTATAGCTGCCGGGGGTCTCACGCTACTGCTTTCCCTTTTGTATTCTACCGGTTTTGTCAAATGCTGGACGATCTTTGTTGATTTTTGATTTTTGTGTCCTGAACTTCGCTTGGTAAGCCGGAGACTCTGCTTTCTGGGGAGTTGGCTTCTTTTTGGTGCTTTGGGGCCATTGATCTTTGGAACTTTGCTTGGTAAGCCGGGGACTCTGCTTTCTGGGGAGTTGGCTTTTTTTTTGTGTTTTGGAGCCATTGGTCTTTGGAACTTTTGCTTGGTAAGCTGGGGACTCTGCTTTCTGGGGAGTTTGCTTTTTTTGGTGCTTTAGGGCCGTTGATCTTTGGAACTTTTGCTTGCATAGGGAGCGGGTTCCTCTGGTGCTTTAGGGTCACTTGTCTTGACGCACATTGTTGGGGAGACTGACAGATGCGGACTCTTTGTCTCGGTTTTAGCTCAGGGTCAGTCTTCAAGGTTCGGTGATGTTCAGTTGGCTATTGTACATGCGAGGGTAGATGTGGCTGCCGGAGGGTCTTAGGCTATAACTGCTTGTTGGGAGGTAGCTGTCTAGGGTCTCATGCTACCATTGATTCTGCTGGGAAGGTTGTGGCTGCTGGAAGGACCTCTACCACTTGTCGATGCTTGCTGGGTGGCCATTCACGGGATGGTCTTTGCACAATAGTCTTTTGAAGTCGTCGAGACCGGTGAGCATTGTTGCTTGGATATTGGGGCAGTTGGGGCTCTTTTCTTGATAATCATTGCTTGGAGACTGAGGCTACCACTTGTTGACGTTTGCTGGGGAGATTGACAGATGCGGACTCTTTGTCTCGGTTTATCATGCAGAATAGGCTTTTGAAGTCGCCGAGACTGGTGAGCCTTGTTGCTTGGATACTGGGGCAGCTGGAGCTCTTTTTCTTGACAATCATTGCTTGGAGACTGGGCAGCTGGAGCTCTTTTAGATGATGTTGGTGAGATTGGATGGCTGGACCTTTGGAGAAAGGATTCCTATGTATCCCTGGAGGGAATCAAGCCGGTCGTAGTTCTGGGCCTTATGAAGATAATAAAGGCGGGGTCTGCCACCTGCAGGATTTGGAATCCTTGTCCAAGATTGTGATTCGAGGGGCAGTCCTCACGATCACATTACGATCACCTGATTATTGTACTCTGCGGGGGGAGACACAACACTCTAGACACTTTGCATTTTATTAGACCTCTTGCTTATGCATTATTAATCTTTTGTTGCACAAGTCCATCTCAGCTAGGGAGGATAGGAAGTAGGGAGGTTTTTTTCCTTTTGCACGGCTTGACGGGCGGATATATAGGTAGCCATTATGCTATGAGGGATTGTGTATAGGAATGAAAGTGTTTATGATGGGGTGGACCCTCTCCCATGAGTGATGGTGTATGGATGGTGCAGCTTAGGCAAGTCGGGGACGCTTCCGGGAGTACAAATTGCAGTGGGTCCATTGCTGGTGAGGACAGAGTGCATCACGCGTCTGAGACAGCAAGCAGTAGAGAATGTGTAGAGGACGATCCCGACTTGCGCAGCCCCAGTTGACAGTGCAAAGCAATCTTGGAGGGAATCTGGTATGGAAAGCCGGAGGGATACCTTAACAAAAGCCCCAGCTTGAGGACATTCCATGCAGCTTCATCGCAGGCAGAGTCATCTTGTGGCCGTGGAGGCAACCCATCATTTCAATCCGCAGTCAATCAGTCGCTGGACAAGACTCGAAAATGTTTACGTGCAGGGGCATATCTTTCGAATGGTGGGAAATGAATCCCGAACTTCTGTATGACATCCTCGCTTTGGGCTTGACTCTTTTGGGAGAGTATAAGCATTACAAGGTGGGGAAAGATGTATGGAAGCCCCTGCTGACCGAAACAGTGTTTAGCTCTATCTTCCTATGATTTAGCAAGAGAAGACTTGTCAAGACACTTGAAAACTTGTCTTATTTGTGATGATCACAAGGCTACTTAAAACCTTTTATTGATGTTTGGGTTAGTCAACCGCCAAAGCCGATATGAGCAAATATTTCAATCAATCCTGAGGAGAAAGCCCACTGATATCGAGAATCAAACTCGGAAAGATGAACAGTGTATGGCATGGTCCTTGAGGAGACCGGATCTTCTGAGATCTATTTGTGATTTCGATCGGACCAGTTATGGTTGCCTACGTTCCCCTCCATAGGAGGAGCTCAGGTCGCCGTAGTTCGAACTTATCCTGAATAAATAGAATGAATGTTGGAATTCGAGGATCTGAGGACCTTTGAGGATTTTGGGAATTTAGAACATGTCCTCTTGGAGTGTCGATGGGAGACACAGATGTGAAGCCCCAGTGGGACGTCCACGGCAGGTGTTTGCAGAGGAGGAAAGAAATATGCTCACATAAAACGTCGAATGAACCGATGGAATTTGCACAATCTTCGCTTGACGGTCTTTTGAGCCGGGATGGACTTGGCTCCATTTTAAGCAATAATATGTTTTAGATCTCGACGATATTGGAATGAAACTGCTACCCGGTAGGAACTGCGACTGGGCTTCAGGGTTTCGATTGGTCTTCGGGTGATTCGGGATATCATGACCTCTTAAAACGAGAGGTCGGCTAGGCCTTTTGCTGGCTGTACCTCTAAAGATGAGAGGTTGGCTCTTGGGTATGTGTTTGGGATTTTTAAGGTGAGGGAAATCTGTGGTTGCATCTTCAATGCCTCTAAGAATGAGAGGTCGATCTTGGATTTGGCAAGGGAAAGGGTCATGGTAATGGGAATGTCCTATAAAATCGAGAGGACGACTTGGAATTGGTTTTGGGAGGTGAGGGGACATCCATGCTGTCTCTTTATTCGCTCTGAGACTCCTCTTGAGTAACGACCGAATCTTTTGACTTTTGCTTTTGAGAGAATCGTTGGGGACTATGCTCTCTTTCTTTTTCCTTTTTATTTGTGTTTTTGTCTCTCTCTTTTTTTTCTTGTCTTTGAGAGGAGCATTTCAGCTAGTTCCCAGGATGGATCATTGCTTTCCGTCGTTCTTGAGCTTGGAGACGGTCGATCTTTCTTTTGAGTCACGGGAGTCTCAAGGATAGTCCCTCTTCTTCTGGCGATGACTAAATGGGTTTCAAATATGCCGATCTTGAAATGAAGGGATATTATTTGGTGAGAATAAGGTGATGGTTTTCCTAAGGGTGAAGATTTCAACTTCAGTCCCTACCGGATGATCCGAACGAGATCGAGCCTTCATTTGCTTGCTTAAGCTTACTCTGAGAAAGATCCGTGCAAATTCATCTAACAACGAGATGGAGAGGACGAAGGAAGATATGTGAGCACAGGAGCCGCGAAGTGGGGAGTTGATAAGCCCCACTCTGGGAAGGATATCAGTCAATTTTCTCGCTCCGATCGATTCAAACATTAGTCATTTCAAAGCGTTGGTCGGTGAGCAGCACAAGTGATCATTTGGAATAAGACCATTTCAATTGAGTATAACGTGGGTGTGAAAGTAATGACTTGAGTCTAGCAAGAAGAGAAACAAATATTTTTATCACTGCAATACAAAAATTGGTCCAACTTGGACTCGACAGACTCATTTTCAACAACGGACATTCTAGATCCTACGAGGACTGATCGACTGCATCAACTTCGGATGGAAGGGAGAGTATCGTTGCCATCGGTGCGGTGAGGACCCTTTTCGATCTCTTTGTCATTCGCAAGTCGTCCTCCTTAGCTTTAACAATCTGAGCAAGCACCCGGGCCTCCCGCTCGCGAGGAAAGACAACTTCAAAGGTAGCTCGCCACTTTTCGCTGGATAGTCTCTTTGCAATTTGTTGACCCATGGGATATGAACTTCCAGGCTGGTGGGCCATAATCCTCTCTGCACCGAGCATTTTGGATTTCGAATTAGATGGACGACCGCTCGAGAACTTGAACTGCTTCCGCCTCGGGAATATGGACCTATGAGCGCCGGGAACGAGAGCGCACAACCAACTTGCCGTAGCCTTGTAGAGGTGAAGAGGTGAGAGCGTGTATAGACGGAGGGTAGAGAATTTTGAGAAGGTACGGGAGAAGGAAGAACGGGAAAGGAGACGGACTCATGCAACACTTTATTAATCTTCAAGTAGAAATCGGTGGCTTTTAAGTCCTAGGAACGGTTGGGAAAGGCTAACCCTTTATTCATACAAACTAAACATCGGGGGAACCTAAGGACACATCATCCAAAAATACACCAAATGTATTGTTTCAAAATTAATAATAGGCGATAATACCTAAATAAAACCAAAGCATTTATGGGACGAACGAGCAGCCCCAATTTCTGGACGAACGAGCAGCCCCAATTTCTGGAGAAATTTGGGCAGCATAACGGGTATTCCTGAAGAATTTCAAGGAAAAATCCGGCAAGACCTCTCGTCGGTGCACGTTGACAAAGCGACATGATCTCTCGTTAGAACATGCCGTGGGAATGACATGTCCTCTCGTGAAACCATGTTGCGTTGGCAACATGCCCACACGTGCTAGGTTTTGGGGTAGGTACGGAAGTCTATTAAGAATTTTGAAACAACTCATTTTAGTGTATTTGAAAATGTCGTGTCAAAACCAACCGTTTTGGGTGAGGTTTAAAAGTGTGGCGCCACCTATAACGCGCTAGGGGGATAGGTTTGATTTCAGGCGCTCAAGCGTAGGCGAATTTCATGGCCGTCCGCGATGCCGTCAATCGCACCCGAGGGTTCTAGATCTACGTGAAGTAGTGTGCGGGATGGCTATGTTCCTTTATTTTGCGAAAAAATGATTTGTTTTATTTTTATTTTTTATTTATTTATTTATTTTGAAGAGGGGTGATAAAGGATAAAACAACACACACGCCCCACAGAACACAATAATCAAAGATCAATAATCTGATCATGGGGGACTGCCCCACAATCACAGCTGAACTGGAAACCAAAACCTGCATAGTGGCCACTTCTGTCGCGTGACACAGGACTGGTGAGGCCAGTTATGTCGCGTGACAGAAGGAGTCACCTTTCCAAAATCTGAACAAAAGGACCAGAAACAGCCCCAACCTCCAAGCATCAAAACAATGTCTCAAGCCCCAGTACCAGCACAATATTAACAGGAACCAAGGAAGGGGGAGGGAATAAAACAAAGCAATAAAATGCATTTTAGGCACATAGAATGTCACACAACCAAGAACACACAAATGAATGTAATGAATGTTGAACAATAACGAAAGTTTGACCCTCTTTTGAAAAACAAGTTTCAAGTCCCCAGCGGAGTCGCCACTGAATGTACGCTCGCCGAAATTGTAAAATAAGGAGTCACCACGCCGTTTTTAGAGGAAACATTGAAAACCTTTTTGAGAGAGAAAATGGGTTCGGGGGTCAAGTTACGTGTTGGGAAGAATCGAGAGTTCACCCAACACGCCTCATCCGTAGACGAGTCTTTTTATTGTTCAACATTCAAACCATCCAAGTGTGTGTGCAAAGCGTGTATGACAAGATATGTATTAAAATGCATAAGAGCGCTTTGTTTTATTGCTCAACAGGGGGAAATACAACTTGTAAGCCATTGACCCTGGGAGGCTACATCCCACTTTACATCGAGGATTGAATACATATTACAAATGAAAGTGAACCTTCTGCACAGGGCTTATTGTGTCGCGTGAAACAGGACCTGGTGGGTTAATTGTGTCGCGTGACACTACAAAGCGCTATGCAGGGGTTTTACAAATACTCAGACCACAACCTCATAATCGCCTCAGATGAGTGCAGATACTGAGGATCTACACTCTGTTCAGAGTGACAAACAAACAGGATCAATAAATTACAACTGAAATGATGATCCTCTGCAGATGGTCACCATGTGTCGCGTGACACAGGACATGCTTAGCACGATGTGTCGCGTGACACATGTTTACCGTTTGCAGGAACCTTACAAATTGATGAACAGAATCAATAGATACCAGATCCAATCAAATCATCATACCAAATCAATTCAATACAGCACGAATCAATACCAGATCGGCTAAAGGAGTATGGATATGGGAGATCCACACTCCCTTGACAACTAAATTGCAATTACAAATAAGATCACATTATGAACACGCAATTGGATCAAGCAAATCGCATTTATACAGAGAGATGGCAGTTGCCACCTGATAATTAAAGCAGATAGATCTCAATTACCAGGTGGAGGGGGAGGAATTGCAATTAAGCAAGTAGTAAGCAAGAGAGAGAGAGAGAAATAGACTTGTTACCCTTGTAGATCCACCACCAATACACCAAGCTAGGTGTATTGGCCTTCAATTCATCTTCTGGACGTGGAATCGAGCACAGGTGGAGTGCTAACCTTCAGATCTTCAATAGCTTGGGTTATAGAAAGGTAGGTAGGGTGAATTGGATGAGAGAGAGAGGTAGAATTGAGGTAGGATTAGTTGGGTTTTTGTGTAGAAGGAGGAGATAGATTGGTTCTGGGGGGATTTTGACAGAGTGACACTAGGAGGGAAATTCGGGATCCATTTCTGAGAGGGGGAGGGTCTTATTTATAGGCAGCAGTTAGTGGCCTCAAGGTGTCGCATGACCTCACGTAGCCACTTTATAGGCCTCGAGTTGTCGCGTGACATAAGGTGGCTCAACTGCTTTTGGTGCCAAAACCAGATTCTGGAACCTTCAGGGAAAATACCCAAAAAGTCCAAAAAGGTTTTATTCCCAAGAGGTCCATTGGCATGAGTAAAGTACCAAAAGGTACTTCCTTCATGGGAAACTTATGAAATATTTCCGGAAGTCTCGGGATAGGCCGGAAATTTACCAAAATGTCCCTTAATGCAATTTCATTGTATTAAAATGCATCTAAAAGGGTTGCGAATTAGATTGGCATACTTACACCAGCGGATCAGGTGCCATCTATGATTCTGGGTGATGGGTCCATAGACTTGACTCGGATGGCTAGGTTGCGCTTGTCCAGTCCTGAGCTGTTCGATCTTTCCACGTCTTTGGACATGTTTATGCTGTTTAGCTTGTCAGCTCACTATTTATGTGGGTACATCAGAGTCTGTCCGGGCACATTGCTGGAGGTTGTCAGGCAACTCAGGGGCGACCGAGGTGTGGACCTTCATCAAATCCGTTCTGGGCAAGGGGAGATGGACATTGTACCCTTGCTATTGGCTGAGACTTATCACGGCCTTGATAGGCTAGCAGGGGGATTAGGCTTCATGGGTGCGGGCAGCCCCAGTTTATTGTCTTTGTGGCTTTCTGAGAGGCTACGCTTGATCATGCCACTTCCAGCGGGTCAAATTGCTATGCCTTGAGTGACGGGAC
Organism: Adenophora triphylla var. japonica; assembly: GCA_022495995.1. Taxonomy (NCBI): domain Eukaryota; kingdom Viridiplantae; phylum Streptophyta; class Magnoliopsida; order Asterales; family Campanulaceae; genus Adenophora; species Adenophora triphylla. The sequence continues at coordinate 39,996 of JAFEMH010005646.1, forward strand.
AACGCAGAGTGCTGAGGGATGCGACCGCTGACAGCTGGCAGAGGAGATTGACACGGTACGGGACAACTGATCTGAACTTCTGGATTCCGGCGTGGGGGCTACAGACCATGAGGGACATTCAGGATGGGTCAGTGGTAGTCCGGCTGCCAGGCTTGCACGTATCTTCTTTTTGTATCCCACCATTGGTGAGCAGGCATTATAGGTACCCTCAGCAGATTATCCGGGCTTTGAAGGAGAGGCTGACAACTGATGTTGTTTCGATGGTCATGACCGAGCCCCAGACTATGCAGTTTTTCAGCAGATCCTTTCTGGAAGGTTTCTTTCCCACACGGACACTTCTTCGGTAGTCCAGAGGGATTACATTCTTGACCAAGGAGTATTTGATCTGGTATAAGAAGCAACAGGGTCCTGTGCAGTTGGCAATAAAGGCTCGCCGTCGGGAATACTTGGGAGCAGACTACCCGACCAGCCGGTTTTTCAGAGATACAGAGGCCTAGGGGAACCCAGATAATGTTACCGGCGATGTTGCTGAGGACTATCAGAGGTAAGAGATCCGGAGAGCTGCTCTGAGGGATGATCCAGAGGTGATGGCTCGCAGAGAGGCCTCGAGGCAAGAAAGGGTTGCTAGGGCTGCTTTGAGGGAGACTGGTCTGATCGAGCCACTGGCACGCGCTATACCTGAGCTGGGGCGGGCTCAAACCGACTTATTCGACATTCCTAGGCCAAGGACCTCCCGGGGACCGAGGAAAAGGAAAGATAGAGGAGCGAGTTCGGGAGCGGGAACGAGCTTCTAGACACTTTTCTGAGATATAGGAGACTCTCTTTTTTTTGTATTTTTGAGGGAGAGGTTTATTGTATGGAACATGAGTATCCCTTGATTGCTTAATGCAGACAAAAAAAATGGATGTTGAAAATTTATTGCCTTTTATTCGCAGCAAGTTATTTGAGTCAAAAGCAGGCCGTGCTTGAACTCATCAACAAGAATATTAACTCAAAATGAACCTTTGAAAAGCTTTGGAACTGTAATCAAAACACATTTTGGCAAGATATGAGATTTTGCAGCATTTTAGACCGGACCACAAGTGGTTGCCTACGTTCCCCTTTTGTAAAGAGAACTAAGGGGCTCAGGTCTCCGTAGTTCGACTCAATCAACTTTGTTCTTAAGAAAGGGGAGGCAGAAGGGGGACATGGTGCAACCCTATTTTTTACCTAGGCCGCCCTTTTTAGGTTCGGCCTAGCTGGGTATATTCCTTTAGCACCGGGCGCATCCCTTATTTTTGCATGGACTGCCTTTTGAGAGGTTTTCAGTCTTATCTGGGACAATTTTATTGCGCCTTTATTTTTCATTTCTTTTTCTTTTTTTCTTTTTTTCTTTTCTCTTTTTTTTTACAGAGAGGGAGAAGACTCGATCACATATAATACCACCGCAACTTGTCGCCATTGACGGGGTGCAGGAACGGGTTGCCATCCAAATCTGTTAGCTGCATCGCTCCTCCGGAGAATATCTTCTTCACTAGAAAGGGTCCGACCCAAACAGGTGCCCATTTGCCCAATGCACTGCTCTGATTCGAAGGCTTCATCTTGAGGACCAGATCACCAACCTTGATGTCCCTGGGTTTCACTTTCTTGTCAAAGGCACGGGCCATTCTTTTCTGATATGCCCGGTTATGCTCCATGGATTTTAATCTGTGTTCGTCTAACAGTGCCAGCTCGTTGTATCGGCTTTGGAGCCATTCAATCTCATTTATTTCATTCTCGAGCAAAACCATGAGGGATGGAATCTCTAACTCGATGGGCATGACAGCCTCCATTCCGTAAGTCAAGGCATACGGAGTTGCACCTGTAGCAGTTCGAATTGAAGTGCGGTAGCCCCATAATGCTAGATGCAGTTTCTCTGGCCAATCCCGTCCTCGTTCGGCCATCTTCTTTATGATTCTCTAAAGGTTCTTATTAGCAGCCTCAACAGCACCATTTGTCTGCGGTCTGTATGGTGAAGACTTATGGCGCTTGACCCTGTATTCGGTGAGCAGCCGAATTGAGTGGGAAGGATGACGGGGGAGAAGGTGGGAGGACGGCGGTGAGAATGGTGAAGAGAGAGAGAGAAGATGAGGGAGGCGGATGGTGATGTCGAATTGAGTGGGAAGGAACATGAAGAGAGAGAAAGAGAAGATGAGGGAGGCAGATGGTGAAGGACCGTGAAGAGAGAGAGAGAGAAGATGAGGGAGGCGGATGGTGAAGGAAGGTGAAGAGAGAGAGAGAGAGAAAGAGAGAGAGAATGAGAGAGAGAGAGAGAGAGAGAGATAGAAGATGTGGTAGGGTTTTATTTAGTAAATGAGTGAAAGAGTGTGAGAAAGAATCTTGGCCATTGATTTAAATTGAATGGAGGGTTGAGATGATGATTCAAGTGAAATAGTTTGTTAAAATGTGAGCCATTAGATCCATGTCAAATGTGTTATTATAGATGGCTAAGATGGTGATCCATGTCAAAGCTAAAAATTTAATAAAATAAATGTCAAATAGTTAATAATGCTTATTATTTTTATAATTTTTTATTGACTAGGAAAAAATATTTTAGACTTTTTTTTATTACTGAAATTTACAAAAAGTTATCTAAAATATTTACATGCTTTTATTTGATTTACCCAAAATTTTAGTTAAAGTAGTATGTCTAATATCAATTTTTTAAAATATTTTTTTTGAAAAAAACTTTCTTACTAAAAAAAGTCTAAAACATATATCTCTATTAAAAAAAATTAAAAAAATACTCATAATGAAAGGATATTGTCTGTCCCTCATTTATTTAGTTAATTTCTAACTTATTTTATATAAATTTTTTAAAAAACTTCCTTACCAAAAAAAAAGTCTAAAATATTTATCTCAATTCAAAAATAAATTTTAAAAAAATAATTATACTTTATACCCTATACTCTATACCCTATACTTTATACCCTATATACTATACCCTATACCCTATACTTTATACCCTATACCCTATACCCTATATCCTATACCCTATACTCTATACCCTATATACTATACCCTATATCCTATACCCTACATACCCTATACTCTATACCCTATAACCTATACCCTATACACTATTTCCTATATACTATACCTTATACCCCATACCCTATACCCTATATACTATACCCTATACCCTACATACTATACCCTATACCCTATACTCTATACTCTATAGACTATACCCTATACCATATACCCTATACCCTATATACTATACCCTATATCCTATACCCTATATACCCTATTCCCTATACCCTATACTCTATACCCTATATCATATACCCTATACTCTATACCCTATACACTATACCCTATACCCTATACTCTCTACCCTATATACTATATCCTATACCCTATACCCTATACTCTATACCCTATATACTATATCCTATACCCTATACCGTATACTCTATACCTTATACCCTATACCGTATACTCTATACCCTATATACTATACCATATACCCTATACCCTATACCCTATACTCTATACCCTATATAATATATCCTATACCCTATACCCTATATACTATACCCTATACCCTATACCCTATATACTATACCCTATACCCTATATACTATACCCTATACTCTATACCCTATACCCTATACTCTATACCCTATATACTATACCATATACCCTATACCCTATACTCTATACCCTATATACTATACCCTATACCCTATACCCTCTACCCTATATACTATACCCTATACCCTATACCAAATATACTATACCCTATACCCTATACTCTATACCCTATACCCTATACTATATACCCTATATACCCTATATACTATACCATATACCCTATACCCTATACCCTATGCTCTATACCCTATATACTATACCCTATACCCTCTACCCTATATACTATACCCTATACCCTATACTTAATACCCTATATCCTATACCCTATACCCTATATACCCTATACCCTATACCCTATATATCCTATACCATATACCATATACCCTATATACTATACCCTATACCCTATATACCCTATACCCTATACTTTATACCCTATACCCTATATACTATATACTATACCCTATACCCTATATACCCTATACCCTATACTCTATACTCTATACCCTATATACTATACCCTATACCCTATACCCTATACTATATACCCTATATACTATACCCTATACCCTATACCATATACCCTATACTCTATACCCTATACCCTATACTCTATAACCTATATACTATATTTCCTATACCATATACCCTATACCCTATACTCTATACTCTATGAATATAAATAAATATTTTGGACATTTTTTAGTATAAAAAAGTTATATAAAAAAAGTTAGAAAAAAATAAACAAATGAAAGTATAATAAAGAAATCAGGGACGGGTAAAATTCTTTAATTTTTATTTATAAATTTATAGTTTTTTTTTATTTTTTATGAATATAAATAAATATTTTGGACATTTTTTAGTATTGAAGTTTTATACACCATGTATACTCAATATACAATATACCATTCATATACCCTATACACTATATTCCAAATAAAATATGAATTCAAATAATTTTATACTTTATAAAATTAATATTTGATATTCACTCTTCAAAAGATATATATTTATTTTAAAAATATAAATTACAATTAAATAATTAAAAAGTTATGTTTCATTTTTTTAAAAAATGAAAGTTTATAAAATAAAAAAGAGAGACGGACAATAGCATATACTTTTTTTGATTTCTTTAAAAAAAAAATTTGGATAAAAAAAATTACTTGAGAAGTTGTTAAGTAGTGATTTTTTTTTTTTAAATGTTAAGTAGTGTTTTTTTTTAAAAAATGTTACATAAAAAAAGTTAAGATTTAATTTTAAAAAAATAAGTATATAAAAGAAAAAAAGAGAGACGGACAATATCATATTTTTTTTTTAGTTTTTTTTTTAATTTTTTTAATTTTTTATGGCTTAGTAATATATTTGAGACGTTTGTTAGTAGTGATTTTTTTTTAAAAAAAAGTTAAGAATTTTTATTTAAAAATATATTTTTTTATAATTTTATCGTATTTGGCCTTACTTCATTTACATTTGAGGTAAACTTAACAATTATGTATTAATAAACATGCATTAAACTGTATATATTAAAAAAAAAAACAAATCCGTCGGTAATCCGTCGCTATTCCGTCGCTATTTCAAAAATAAAAAATGTTATTAAAAAATTTCGTCGTTAATCCGTCTGTAATTGAATAAGAAATAATATTTATTTATTTTTTACTTTATATAGCGACGGAAACTATCCGTCGTTATATTATTTTGAGAATTCCGTCGTTATTCTGTCGCTAAATGAAAATGAAATAATATTTTTTATTTTTTTAATTATATAGCGACGAAATGCATCCGTCGGTAAATTTTTTTTGCAATCCCTCGTTAATCCCTCGTTAATCCGTCGGTAATTAAATAAGAAATAATATTTTTTTTACTTTATATAGCGACGAAAACTATTCGTCGTTATATTATTTTGAGAATTCCGTCGCTAAATGAAAATAAAATAATATTTTTTTATTTTTTAATTATATAGCGACGAAATGCATCCGTCGGTATTTGCAATCCCTCGTTAATCCCTCGTTAATCCGTCGGTAATTGAATAAGAAATAATATTTATTTTTTTTACCTTATATAGCGACGGAAACTATCCGTCGTTATATTATGTTGAGAATTTTGTCGTTATTCCATCGCTAAATGAAAATGAAATAATATTTTTTTATTTTTATAATTCTATAGCAACGAAATACATTCGTCGGCAAAAAAAATTGCAATCCCTCGTTAATCCGTCTGTAAATCGGCAAAAAGAGGCGCAATTTTTTGGCGCCACTTTTACGACGAAATAGTGACAGAATCTTGTCCGTCGTTAAATCCGTCGGTAAAGTTGTCATTTTCAGCTTAATTTTTTTTATTTTTATCCGTCGCTATTAGCGACGAAATTGTGTTCGTCGCTAAAATCCGTCGCTATTTGACAGTTTTCTTGTACTGCACCGACGGAATAATTCCGCCGCTGATAAAATTCTGCCGAAGAATTATTCCATCTATAGTAATAAAAAATCAGCGCCAAAATTGGAAATCAGACCCCCAATTTGCTAAATATCCACCGACGGAATAATTCCGCCGCCGATAAAATTCTACCGACAGATTATTTGGTCGGTAGTAATAAAAATCAGTGCCAAAATTGGAAATCAGACTCCCAATATGCTAAATTATCCACCGACGGAATAATTCCGCCGCTGATAAAATTCTACCGACGGATTATTCCGTCGGTAACTAGTCATCGTACATCAGTGGCGGTGTTGGAATGAATATTCGCCGAATATTCGTTTTAGTGGCGGACTTTACCGGCGGACTTAAATTCCGTCGGTGTAAACGGTACCAAATTTTTTCCGCCGCTATAGCTTCTATTCTGCCACTATATAGCTACGGAAATATTCCGCCGCTAATGATTCCGTCGCTAAAGACCCGATTTCTTGTAGTGGTGGCCATTCACCTCTACTCTCCTAAATCACATGTGAGCACCCCAACCCGGGACCTAACGCGTGACCTGAGCTTGAGAAGCCCAAACTAAGAAATCCCATCTTAATTTTTAAAACATTTATTTTCCTTTAAAAGAAAACCAATTCTCAATTTCCCATAAACAAAATCAACTAATAATGTCTCCACTTGAAGATATTTCAACCACAACTCCCATACCCCATAATCTGATTACTTACATCAAAACCCACAAATAACTTTGTTTTATAAAAGAGTTTATATACAACTGCTCAAAAGAGTCTTACTTAATAATTACACCTAGACAACCAACTCATATACTTAACCTGCCAGGTCCCAAAAGCAAAAGTCCAAACTCTTATCCCCGGCCTCACTGGTTCAGGTCACCTGTCTCAACACGATCTAAAACAGTAAAAGGGGAAGGGGTGAGAATAAATCTCAATAAGCTATTATGAATGCAACAAGATGCCATATAAGATGCAACACATAGCATGGTTACACATAACACATTATTAAAGCGGTAAACACCTTACGTTACCTCATTTTACGTTTCCCGTCTGAACAATAAGTCGTACAACATGGGAGTAAAACTCCGCTCTTTGGTGAATTGCCCCCATTCACCTTCACCGCTTATAGGACTCATACTCCAGAGATTCATATAAGAAAATCAGATACTTATATGACTCTTAATCAGAGTACCATATAAGATCGTCGCTACCTGTAAAACTTTTGGCTTAATACAGAAGCATTCCACCTAATCACCAAAATCGCAGCGGACTGTAAGGCTTTTGGCTCAATACAGCTGCTAGCACTCCCACTCTGTGGCCACAGAGGGGCCGGTCACAGGTATGATGAACCTTCAATCATTTATAGAACAAATCAATAATTGATTGAATTCCATTATACCCCCGAATCAAATACAACACGTTCAAGCACATAATAGATACTTGAAATAAATTCACAAAAGGGATAAGAATATAACAACATGGTAATGTATACTCATGCTAAATCAATACCGTGCAACATTCATTTAATACACTATACATAGTATCATCAATGAATATTAATCCAAGTCAGGCAACAATATGGCTAATAAATCCACAAATGGGATGACAGTGCAACCATACGATAAACATATCCACACTTGGGATAACCATGCAACCATATAATGAACATATACACCCTTGGGATAACAAGTTAACAACATAGTATATAAATCCACACTTTGGATAATAATGAACCAATGTAATGACTGCACATCTCCAAACTAGCACGATAGTGTAACACACAGCTTCTACACTATTCAAACCACTCACCAAGGATATGGGGCAAGTAAGGCCATTATGTATCATAAACCATTCCTACATAGTCATTACACAACCTCAAATAGCCTTAATAAAAGTTCAAGATCTACTTCCCAAGTTTGAACTACTTTGGTGAAGTTACTAATCAAGCTTATCAACCATTTTCCGGACAATATTTAAACTACTTCTCCAAATCCATTTTGACCAAATAAGACGTCATGGTGTAGCCAAAGTATTCTACTTTAATCTAGGTTAAAGAGGATTCATTTTGGTTCTAGTTTGATTAGGTTTAAACAGGTCCAAAAATTGGTTCAATGTCACCAGGCCAGGGCACGACTCGTGCCCCTTTGGCCTTTCCCAGAATCATGCGTCCCTTGGCAAGCACGACTCGTTCCTTTCCCAGGGCACGACTCATGCCTGAGGGCACGACTCGTGCCAATTTCCCCTTAAATTGATCAGAACGATTGGACTCCTATTCCACGAGTCGTATCCACGAGTTGGCCATGGGCACGACTCGTGCCAGGGGGCACGACTAGTGCCAGGGGGCACGACTAGTGCCAGGGGGCACGACTCGTGCCACGGCCAGAAACAGGCACCAACAGCAGCTCCAAGACCCTATTTCAAGAAAACCCAAAATCCAACACAAGCTTCCTTTAAATTGTGAACATAAGATTATTTGTCAACCTTTCTAATGTCATTACAAACCATTTAAACCCCAAAGTACCATTAACCTAGGCTACTCACACTTGGATTTCCTACTCATTTAACCATCACATTTCACACTTATGTTCTTAATCTAACTCAACCCATTCTCTTACATTCCTTGACTATCATGAACAACAACACTTTCCTAGGTCATTACTCCATCTCTTAACTCCAAGAAAATGTTCCAACATCAACAACCATTATATCATCCCTCATTCAACTTAGACCACCCTTCTATACCCAAAAGTAAATCCATCTTTACAACTATCATTTTAACTTAATTAACATTATTTAAAATACCCAAAATTCTTTCCTTTCAACAACACATTCAATAACACATAAAATGAGCAATTATTAGAAAGAAGTCATAATAACTTACTTAGCAAATATGGGATGGAATGAAGATTTTCTTAGCTTGATGTGCTCCCCTCTTCACCCCGAACACGGAAGTACAATCGGATTAACAAATGGAGAAGAATTGAACTTGGTAAGAACTTGGAAGAGAGGCTTTCACGGAAGAGTTTCCATGAAAATTATTGGAGAGAATGAAGGTGGATTATGGAGGAGTATGGGAGGTGATTGACTTAAAAGGAGGAGAATAGTGGGAAAGGATGGGGAAAGTATGGGGCTTTGACAAATGGGAAAGTGAGGGGAGGAAAAGAGGGATATGGCCCCCCTCACCAATAAATAAATAAATAAAGCCTTTCCATTTTCTCCACTAAGGCCCCTACATTAATTAAAGAAGGCAATTGAACCCCTTTCCTTCCTTCCCCACACAAGGACAACCTAGCCACTTATTTTATTTATTTCCAATTACTATACTTTCAACAAAATCTTAACTTATTTTCCATTTTATCCTAAGGCTTTAAAATAAATTCCCAACCATCTCATCTTAACATAGGAAATTAAAGACATAAAATGAACACATAATTCAACAATAATATAAAAAGCACATAATATGATACAAAAATAGTGCCTAGGGTTAGGGTCGTTACACTCACTCCCCCTTAAAGAAAATTCGCCCCGAATTTTAAACTTGATTTCCTTAATGATCAATAATAAAGGTTATTTCCCCAAGCATTTTGAATTACAACCTTCAAACAGTTTCCTTAATGCCATGATTCTTCTATACATTCTCTCAACCCAAATATTCTAGAATTTAATCCCGGAATTGCGATTCTTGTAACTCTCAACGTTTTCCCCACATAAGTCAAGTCCACCTAATCATCATTAATTGGAGAACTCCATACTTACAAAGGATCATCCAAATAAATTTTCCATACCACGCTTTATACAATACCCATTCAATGCTGAACTAAAAATTGCTATTATACTCAACTCCATTAAGATTAATAAAACCTCTCAATTTGAAAGGAAATCCATCACACAACACACAATCTATTCTTCAAGAATCTGGATAGTCTTTATCTTGAAACTATCCTATAATCCTATTAAATTCTGAATCACCGTTGAACTTCCCTTAAGGTCTCCACCTGCTACGGGTCTAACTTGAATATTTGCAATATTTGCAATCACAATAACTTTTCCGGATGATATAGAATGACGCAATTAAAATCTTTTAATAGTTCCAACCATCGCTCCGGCTTGTTGACCTCTTCCTTTCGAGTAACTAAATTCTCCAAACTCATAGGGTCGGTAACAAATCCCAAAAGGGAGCTTCAAAAGATAAGATTCCTACTTAAATAACGTAACACAATTGTAGCCACTCTCGAGTAGGGGATAAGAAAATTCCACTTTATCTAAGTTAACTTTCTCGAAGCATACGCTCTCACTTTCCCCATTTCGCATAATATCACAACCTAATCTTTCTTTAATACGCACTTCAAATTCACAAAGTCCTCACATCCCCTAGGAAAGGTAAGGATCGGATCTATAGCCAATCTATTCTCCATCTCTATCAATATGATTCACGCTTATTACATCCTACACCATTTATATATCCTTTAGAGTTAACTACATCAACGATTTTCACTACCAGAAACAGGTGGTTTAGCGACGGAATTTTCAGCGACGGATTCATTCCGTCGCTAAATAGCGGCGGAATATAAGCTTTAACGTCGAAATTATTTTGGCGTCAAATTTAGCGACGGAATTTAATTCCGCCGCTAAATTCCGCCGCTAAAACAAATATTCTTCGAATATTCGTTTAATTACCGCCACTATTTTCGCGGTTGATTTACCGACGGAATATTCCGCCGCTAAATCTTTATCAGCGACGGAATTATTCAGCCGGTGAAAATATATCATTTCTTTATTTTTTTATTTATCAGCGTCGAAAATATTCCGACGGTGAAATTAAAATATATATATATTTTTTTGAAATATTACACCGACGGAATATTTCCGCCGCTGAATAATTATTTTTTTTTAATTTATCTGCGTCGGAAATATTCCGACGGTGAAATTAAATGTTTTTTTTAATTAAACACCAACGGAATATTTCCGCTGATAATTTAATATTTTTATTTTTCGACGGAAATATTCCGTTCTTTAATATTAAAATGTAATTTTTGTTTATTTTTAGAACTAATTAACAAAATAACAAACTAAAAAACATTAAAGTATCATAAATATTTTTGATATTTTTGAAAAAATAAATAAATCATAAATATTTATTAATTTTAATTTAATAAATATCATTATTTTTATTTATGTAAAATATGAAAGTTATTTTAAATTACTCTCAAAAAAATAAATATGCGTCAATAAATATTATTTTTGAAAAAATAAATACCACATAAATATTTATTAATTTTAATTTAATAAATATCATTCTTTATAATTATTTAAAACATGAAAATTATTTTAAATTACACTAAAAAAATAAATATGAGTCAATAAATACACTATACCCTATACCCTATACACTATACCATATACCCTATACCCTATACCCTATACACTATACCCTATACACTATACCCTATATACCCTATACCCTATACCCTATATCCCTATACCCTATACCCGATACCCGATACCCTATACCGTATACCCTATACACTATACCATATACCCTATACCCTATACCAAATACCCTATACCCGATACCCTATACCCGATACCCTATACCCTATACCCTATACCCTATACCCTATACACTATACCATATACCCTATACCCTATACCCTATACACTATACCCTATACCCTATACACTATACCCTATACCCTATACCCTATACCCTATACCTATACCCTATACCCTATACCCTATACACTATACACTATACACTATACCCTATACCCTATACCCTATACCCTATACACTATACCCTATACCCTATACCCTATACCCTATATACTATACCCTATATCCCTATACCCTATACCCTATACCCTATACCCTATACCCTATACCCTATACCCTATACCCTATACCCTATACCCTATACCATATACCATATACCCTATACCATATACCCTATACCCTATACCCTATACACTATACCCTATACCCTATACCCTACACACTATACACTATATCCTATACCCTATACCCTATACCCTATACCCTATACACTATACCCTATACACTATACCCTATACCCTATACACTATACCCTATATCCCTATACCCTATACCCTATGCCCACTATACACTATAAATTATACACTATACCCTATACACTATACCCTATAAACTATACCCCATACCCTATACACTATACACTAATTAATCCTAACCCCTAAACCCTAAACCCTTATAAACCCTAACCCCTAAACCCTAACCCCTGCAATGTAAGGGTACTGGAGAAACTATCAATGACAAGGACCGCGCCACAATGCAAGGCGAAAAGGTTGTACAGAGAAGAGAAGAAGGTCTTGGAAGTGGTTGTGGAGAAGGAGTATGCAAAATGGACCAGAAAATTACATTCCCCAGAAGCGATGAAGTCCTGACACTCTTCTTGGAGACATAGTCTTTGTACTACAACAGAAAGAGCACCCAAAGATTCAACAAGCGAAAGGGTGATGATGACGGGCAAATTATACATCCACTTCTCGGTCGACTTCCCATTTCCTTGACTTCCGAACAAGGCTCTAGAGGTGTGTTGCCTCCTAAGCCTTCATCGCGGATGAAAGATATGGAGCTTGATGAGTGCGAGGAGACAAACCTTCCACGATGTCAACACCGAAGATGAGATGCGAGAAAACAACAGCACATGAAGCTTACGATGAAGATGATGACATGCACGGTGGTGGGGGCGTAGAGAGTGCGGTGCCTGGCCAGTAATGATGATGTGGGTCTTTGTTTCTTACGGATATCTTAGTTATGACTTATGAGACAATAATCTCCAGAGTGTTGTCTAATAGTTGGTTAGTTCCTAGTTTTGGACTAATCTTGTTTTTGTTTTATTTTGGATAAAAAATTTAAAATTGTATGCAATTTACCAATTTGGGAATAGCTCCAAGAACCCTTGCAATTCATATATATATGGTCATTGTTTCTATTTAAAAAAAAAAACCTAACCCCTAAACCCTAACCCCTAAACCCTAACCCCTAAACCCTAACCCCTAAACCCAAAACTCTAAACCCTAAACCCTGACCCCTAAACCCTAAATCCTAATCCCTAACCCCTAAACCCTAAATCCTAACCCCAAACCCCTAACCCCTAAACCCTAAACCCTAAATCCTAAACCCTAAACCCTAAACCCTAAACCCTAAATCCTAACCCCTAACCCCTAAACCCTAAACCCTAACCCCTAAACCCTAAACCCTAACCCCTAACCCCTAAACCCTAAACCCTAACCCCTAAACCCTAAACCCTAAATCCTAACCCCTAACCCCTAAACCCTAAACCCTAACCCCTAAACCCTAAACCCTAACCCCTAAACCCTAAATCCTAACCCCTAACCCTTAAACCCTAAACCCTAACCCCTAAACCCTAAACCCTAAACCCTAAACTCTAAACCCTAACCCCTAAACCCTAAATCCTAACCCCTAACCCCTAAACCCTAAATCCTAACCCCTAGCCGATGACCTGGTGGTCAAGCGGCATCATGGCTTTATATGGACCGGAAGGTCCTAGGTTCGAATCCTTGCGAGGACAAGATTTATAATAATCCCTTAAATGGGTAATTTTTAGGGTTGAAATTAAGCGTCTAGTTGTTTCGAACAATCTCTGTAAGTTTGAGCTCGATCCAACGGTTAACGAATCGGGAAATTGAGTTTTTCTGGGGCTGGTCGGAACAGAGACGGGAATTGTGCTGAGTTTGGTGGATTAGCAGGATTTGGTCATCTTTTGGCCTGTTTTTTGCCATGCCGACTGTGCATGGTGGTGGAGAACCTCCCACAGGCGGTGGGAAGGTTGGGAGAGCTGGTGGGGATGGAGCTTCACGTCCGTCTTCACCGATTTCTACTCCAAACCCTAATAGGAGAGGTGTTTCTTTTTCTTATTCTGATGCGGTTAAGGGTGACAAAGGGGTGGATGGTATTCCGATCAACCCTATTGAAGGTTTGAAAGCTCCACCAAGACCAATCGCTCGTATTGGGGGTTCGCATACATTGCTATTGACTGATAGGGAAATTGATGCTGCTGCACAACGTTTGAAATATGCTATGGTTCTCAAATTTTCTGCTGGTCGTCCACAACTGAAGGTAATTTTCGATCATATTCATCAGAACTGGTGCTTGAAAAAGCGTTTCAACGTAGGATTAGTAGATCCTAGACATGTTTTGGTTTATTTGACGGATGAGGAGGATTTTTTTAAGGCTTTAGCAACGAATTCGAATGTGATTGCGAACTGTAACTTTCGGTCTTTTCGGTGGTCTTCAGAGATAGATTATACTATTGATAGCCCCATTGTTGCAGCTTGGGTTCGGTTACCAAATCTCCCGCTTCATTGGTATGCTTATTTGGAGAATATTGGTAATCTTTTTGGGGATTACGTTAGAGCAGATGAACGGACGGTTGGGTTTACACACTTTGGTTTTGCGAGAATCAATGTTGAGGTGGATGTGTCCAAACCATTGCCCGATCATGTTTTTCTTGGTACCACTAAGGAGAATGCTTTTAAACAGCCTATTGAATTTGAAGGCAATCTTGCCTATTGTGATGGATGTGGCCTTTTAGGCCATGTCAAGGGAGACTGTCGTAAGGGTCGTATGAAGCCAAGGGGTGATGTTCGGGGAGCTCGTCCTTCTAATCGACCTAATGGAGATGATGATGATGGGGGTGATGGGGGTCCAAAACCACCAAAGCCAAAAGCACCTATTAGGGAATGGCAAGTTGTAAACAGAAAAGGCAATAATAAGGGGACTAATAAGGTGTATACCCTCGGCCAAAGGGGAAGGGCAGACCATTGAGAAGGGAAAGGGTTTAGTGGAGACTTTTGGTGGTGTGGGGTCTTCTCACATTGAAAAGTTACAGTATGGGGGTGTTAAGATTTTGGGCAATAACGGGGATAAGAGTCAAGGCAAGGATGGAGTTGGTCCTTCAAATGTTCCAATGGTTGTTATTTCACCAGATCAAGATAAGCAGGAAAGGGAGGCGCTCGCAAAGGCTGTGCAGATGTCCAAAGAAAATGATGGTTTGGTGCACATCTCGAATCCTTTTAATGTTTTGGTGGATGGCGACGGTGTAGAGGAGGAGGTTGATGAGGAGATTGATATGGATAATGTTGGGGATAAATCTAGTAATCCTACATCAGATGATCATATTTCTGGGGTTAAAGTTAGGGATAAGGAGGTCGTTATTCGGAGGGCAGAAGAAATAGATAATCAGCAGGTTGTTGGTGAGCAACCTATTTGTCAATTGAATAAAGAACCATCCTTTGTTTCAAGTCCTTTATCTTCAGAACAAAGTACACCGGAAGCTATTTCTGTCAGTTCTGAACGAAGGGATCTTGATCTTGCTACTGATGTCGATATTAATGGGTCTGTTTCTCACGTTTCGGATTCTTTGGTGAATTCGGAGAGAATGAAGATCTCGTTGAGTTCCTGTGGAGACGGAGAAGACGGGTTCAGATGCTTCTGCAGGATCTTCTGAGTCTTCTTACCAGGAAGGGGAAATGGTTTTTTCTCCATCGGGAAATTCGAGGAAAAGGGGGGAGAACAAAAAAGGAAAAAAGGGTAATAGGAAAGCTGTTGAACAATCTGACCGAGTGCTTCGCAGCATGGCCAAAGGTGATGACTCCATTACTAATATTTAATTATGTCTGTTCTTATATGGAATGTGAGAGGGGTGGGTAACACAGGTTCCATGGATTCTCTAAATATGTTGGTTGGGCATCATCGTCCTTGGTGTTTGGTGATTTTAGAGCCTAAAATCTCTGGTTCTAGGCTCCCTAAAATTGCTAAAGATTTGGGTTTTCAACATTTTTTGCATGGAAATCCTAGTAACAGGCATATATGGGTTTTATGGAGGACGGGTTTTGATATTACTGCAGTGTCGATTTCGAACCAGCAGATTATTGTCAGGATTTCGGTTAATGGTGATAATTATGGTTTATTTACTTTTGTGTATGCCTCCTGTGAACGTTTGGAGAGAAGGTTCTTATGGGATGAATTGGTGCAGCTGTCTTCGTAATGTTCTGATCCGTGGTTGGTGGGTGGTGATTTAAATATCATTGCAGACCCTACGGAAAAGCTTGGTGGTAATGGATGGGATTTTCCTGGCATTGATGATTTCTGTAATTTTATGGTTTCCACCGGTGTCTCTGACGCGGGTTATGAAGGAAGTATTTTCACCTGGTGTAATAATTTTCCGATTCATTCTAGAATATGGCAAAGGTTGGATAGGATTTTGTTGAATGGGGCTTTTTCTGCGAAGCATGGCAGTGTCAAAGTTATTCATTTGCCAAGAGAGAATTCAGATCATGCTCCTTTGTTGCTTAGGATGTGTGCAGTTTCTAAGCCCAAGTGTCCCTTTAAATTTCAGAAGATGTGGATGGATCATCCTGCTTTTGAAGGTTTTGTTCGCGATATTTGGGGCAGGAATTGCTATGGGTCTCCCCTATTTCGTCTGCATAGAAAGTTTCAGGTTTTACGAACTGAATTGAGAAAGTGGAATTGGGAGGTTTTTGGCAATATTTACAGGAAAATAGATTTTCTGCAGGATGAGATCACTAGACTTGATTATTCTATTCAGACCGGTGGGGATGAGTCTGTTGCTGCTGATTTGAAGCAGAAGTCTGATGAGTTGGCTAAGGTTCGCAGATGGGAGGTAGAGATGAAGCGGCTCTAGACTGGCAGGTTGTGGATTCGGAGGGGATCGTAATTCTGCTTTTTTCCATGCATCTATTAAGGAGCGGAGGAGGCAAAATTCCCTGAAGTTACAACTGGCAGATGGTTCTTGGTGTGATAATGAGGCGGTCCTTGGGCAGTTGGGTGCTGCTCATTTCGAGTCTATCTTTTCTTCCGGTCCGCATGATATGGATGAGAGGCTCTTTCAGAATGTTGAGGCAGGAGTTACTACAGATGATAATGATATGCTCACAAATGCTCCTAAGAGCAGAAATTTGGGAAGCGATCAAATCACTTAATGCAGACAGTGCTCCTGGTGTTGATGGGTTTACAGGTCATTTCTTTCGAGGTTGTTGGCCTATTATTAAATTTGATGTTATCTCTGTGGTGAGATCTTTCTATTTTGGTGAAGATTTTGCCTAGAGGGTTCTCTTCGAATGTATTGGTGCTTTTACCTAAAGTTGATAGGCCGGTTGGGTTCTCGGATCTACGCCCAATTAGTCTATCTACTTTTATGAATAAAGTCATTTCGAAGATCCTTACTTTGCGTCTAGCAGGAATTCTTCTTCGTATTATTTCTCCTGAACAGGCTTGTTTTATTAAAGGGAGAGGAATACAGGAAAATATTGCGCTTGCTCATGAGATGGTTCATCGCATTGATCAGAAGGTGGTGGGTGGCAATGTTTTATTTAAATTGGACATGTCGAAGGCTTATGATCGCATGGAGTGGGATTTTTTGTTTCGCGCTATGGCTGCGCTGGGTTTCAGTGATCCATGCATTCATCTGATTGGGAGATTGGTAAGGGGTAATTGGTATTCTGTTCGAATGGGTGGAGTTTCCCATGGTTTTTTTTGCGTCAGCTAGAGGGGTGAAACAGGGTGATCCTCTTTCTCCTTTACTTTTCATTATTGCCCAAGAAATTTTGTCTCGAGCTTTACACTCTGTAATCTAGGAGAACGCTTTCTTGCACTATGAGCATGGTAGAGGAGATGTACATCTTTCTCATTTATTATATGCAGATGATATGCTCCTGTTTTGCAACGGAAGGAGAAACTCTATTGAGGGGCATCGAAGGGTGTTAACTATGTATGAGAGGGCCTCAGGTCAGTTAATTAACTTGTAGAAAAGTGGGTTTTATGTGAGTTCTAAACGTCGGCCTTTTGAAATTGAGAATATTCGTCGTTGGTCGGGCTGTTCTCACGAAGAATTTCCTCTCAAATATTTGGGTATCCCTTTGTTTAAGGGACGGATTCAGAGGATTCATTTTGCAGATTTGGAAAGGAAGTTATTGAGAAGGGTGGATGGGTGGAAGTCGCGATTGCTTTCGTTTGGGGCTAAGGTGACTCTCATCAAGTCTGTTCTATCTAGCATTCCCATTTATTCTCTTGGGGTTCTCAAGGTCCCTCAAAGTGTGCTTCGCAAGCTAGAAAGCATCATGTCTAATTTTATATGGAGCAATGGGGGCGAGAAAAGGGCTCATTGGGTTTCTTGGGACAAGGCGTGTCGTCCTTTGAAGGAAGGTGGTTTGGGCATTCGTCATCTGGAGGATATGAACAAGGCAATGTTGGCTAAGTTGGCTTGGGTTGCGACTCGAGGTAACACTTTATGGTCTCAGTTCATTCGTAGTAAATATAATTGTCGCTTTGCTATTTCTAGTTCTCATGTTTGGCAAGCGGCTTCTGCTTTTATTCCTCATCTTGAGGAATGTAGTAGTTGGGTGATTGGTAGGGGGGATGTTAAATTCTGGGTCGATAATTGGTGTGGGACAATTCTTGGTGGTCCTAAGCCTGTGGATCATATGTTATCTGTTCGTGATGGTCTCATGGTGTTGGATGACATGCTCCAGCTTGTTCCTTCTGAATTTCATGATAGTATTCGTAGGGTCCACATTGATGATCGACAAGATGATAAAATGGTTTTCAATCTTACAAAGACAGGTGTTTTTGAAACTTCTGCTTGGTGGGATCATTATAGGGTTCGGAGTCCTTTGGTGGATTGGGGAGGAAAGGTTTGGCATCTCAATATCCCTACAAAGGTTAGTGGATTTTGGTGGCGTGTCATGCATGATGGGTTGCCGGTGGATGCCAAGTTGGAGTCGCGTGGTTTTTATGGTCCTTCTCGATGTGTTTGCTGTCCGGGTGGTGGTAGTATTGAGACTTTATCTCACCTTCTTTTACACTCCGAGATGGCAAAATATCTATGGATGCATTGGTCTTCTGTTTTTGGTTTCCCTTTCCAATTCACAGATATTTATGCTTTATGGGATGTGTGGTGTCGAGGGCAATCAAAGAGAAGACAGGTGGGATTAGTTCGCATGGGCATTATGCTTTTCTCTTGTTGGCATTTATGGAAGTCTAGATGCAAAATGGTGTTCGAAAATGTTACTATGAATGGTCCGATGATTTTAGCAGCTGTAAAGCATTCTCTGCGGGAGATGTGTTCTTTCTTGGTTCCTAAAAGGGCACCTTCTATGGAGGATTGTTGGATTTTGGGAAGGATTGGTCTTAAAGTTGCGTCCCATAAGATTCGTAAGCTCAAATTCTTGAGATGGGAGCCTTCTAACTCTCATGCATATACTCTTAATACGGATGGCTCTTCTATGAACGGTGTGTGTACCGGTGGTGGTATTATTCGGGATGCAAGGGGTGCTTTTTATGGGGCTTTTTCGAGACACTATGGCATGGGAACAAACATGCAAGCGGAGATTTTTGCTCTTAGAGACGGCCTAAAGTTGTGTCGGGATCGAGGTCTTCATTCGGTGTTGGTTTTGTCTGATTCTCTAGTAGCTGTGAGTATAGTGCAAGGAAAATTTCAAATTCCTTGGCAATATACTTACGAGCTTAATGAGTGCATTTATATGGCTAGAGGGTTTGGCATGCGTCATGTGTTAAGGGAGGCAAATGGCGTTGCAGACAGACTTGCAGCTGAAGCTCATATTCATCGCGGACAACAGGTTTATTCTTCAGTTCGAAATCTTCCTAGGGATGTTCTTAATGCTCTTCGATTCGATGAAAGTGGGTGTTATGCGCTTCGGGGTTGATATTTGGAGGTATTTTTGCTGCTTGGTCATGATGAGGTCTTGCTGTAGTACATGTTTTTGGTGTTGGTTTCAGCTGAGGTGTTGGTTTTTAGGCTGCTGGGAGGTTTTTCTGATGTGCAAGGCCGTGATCTTGGTATTGCACGCATCGCTGCAGTTGGGTCTTGGGCTGTTGCTGATTTTTGTTACTGATTTTTGGATTTCTGCAGCAATTTGTTGCCTCAGTCATGCGACATTCAAGGCCAGAATGGTGATGGTTGTTGCTTCTAGAGATCTCCATGTGGATGTTTTAAAGGACTTGAGAGTTGATTACTTGGGATGCTTTGTTGGTCGTATTAATATGGAGCAGCTGTGGGCATTTCATGATGTTTGTTTCATGCATAATTACTGTTTTTTTGGTTACAGGACGATTTCTGATGTGCATGGCCGTGTTCACTTTGGCACTCGGCCGTGCTTCATGTTGTTTCTTCAGCGTGGAGTTTCTGTTGGTTTGGAGCGTCCGCTCCCAATCTATTGGAGCGTCCGCTCCCTATGCAGTCTGGGTTGTGGGCCTGGTGGGCGGTTGGGGCCTCATGGATGGGGTTTGGGCTCTCATGGATGGGGTTTGGGCCGCTTGTTTGGAATTTGGAAATGCTTGTTGGCCGTGATTCATCTTTGTTTGGGCATCTTTGGGATAGGTTATATTATCTTATATTTATGGTGGTTTTAGAGTTAGGTATTTTATTTACCACTCTCTGATGTAATATTTTCTTTCATCAATAAATGCTCCCAGGTGTTGTCCTGGTTCTTCCAAAAAAAAAAAAAATAAATAAATAAAATCCTAACCCCTAACCCCTAACCCCTAAACCCTAAACCTTAAACCCTAACCCCTAAACCCTAAACCCTAAACCCTAACCCCTAAACCCTAAATCCTAACCCCTAACCCCTAAACCCTAAACCCTAACCCCTAAACCCTAAACCCTAACCCCTAAACCCTAAACCTTAAACCCTAAACCCTAAACCCTAAACCCTAAACCCTAACCCCTAAACCCTAAATCCTAACCCCTAACCCCTAACTCCTAAACCCTAACCCCTAACCCCTAAACCCTAAAGGGTTGATTCTTGTACACAAACTTACAAAGAGCAAGTTAAGGGTTGATTTCGTTTACCAGTGTTCTGTTTTTTTTTTTTTTTTGTTTTTTTACCGCCTTGCAACAATAATTGAGAAAGAAAGAAGGTGAATTTCGAGTTCATTTAACTTGAATTTCATTTGAGCTGAGTTTCATTTACATTACCTGTGTATAAAACAATAGGCCTAGTGAGTGAGAGAGAGAGAGAGAGAGAGAGAGAGAGAGAGAGAGAGAGTAAATCACCATAGTAGAACTTGGGCAATCTCTGTATTCCAACCTTAAATTTGTTGATGTAGTTGAAGAGTGAGTAGTCGAGTTCACATTAAACTTGGCTCTACTCGGTTGCTGCGAATCGAGTTTGATGGATGGAAATGAGTCAACAACAACCAAGCTCTGTCTCTTGGAGGGAGATTTTGTCGCGTTGGCTTGGGTGGACTTGGGAAAAAAGGTAATATGCTTAATGCTTTGCCTATATTTCATACATGCTATTTCATGTTCTTTTGATGAACAAAATTTGTATACTTTTTGTTGCTCACCAATCTTCTTTTTAAGTAAAGCCACATGGAAAACAGGATGAATGAGGGAACCAGTGGGTAAGGCAAGTTTATAGGCTACCTTCCCAATTTTCTCTAATATTTGGTAGGGTCCAAAGTATTTGGAAGAAAGTTTCAGGTTCTTCCACATAATCACAGAGTACTGTCTGTAGGGCTGGAGTTACAAAAACACCCAATCTCGAATCTTGAATTTTCTTTCAGTCCTGTGGCTATCAGCAAACTGCTTGTACTTTGCTTGGGCCTGTGTATAGGGTATTTATTAAATTAAAATAATATTTATTGACTCATATTTATTTTTTTGAGTCAATTTAAAATAACTTTCATATTTTATATAAATAAAAATAATGATATTTATTAAATTAAAATTAATAAATATTTATGATTTATTTATTTTTTCAAAAATATAATAAAAACAATTATATTTATTAATAATAGCGGCGGAAATTTCCGTCGCTGAGTTTAAAACCAGCGGCGGAAATTTCCGTCGGTGAGCGTGCCACGTCATCGATCCATGTGAACGTACGTATAGGTTAGCGTCAGATTTACCAGCGACGGAATATTCCGCCGCTAAATATTAATTATAGCGTCGGAATTTAATTTCCTCCGCTATAATTAATATTTAGCGGCGGAATATTCCGTCGCTGGGGGAAATTATAAATATAGATTTTATCATTCAGAAATCAATTACGCCACATTTCCCTCTCTCTCTCTTCCCGCTTTCTCTCTATTCCCGCTATCTCTCTGCGACTGCGACCTAGAAGAAGAAGAAGCTCTCACGTCGCCGTCCGTCCACCTTCCACCGTCTCCGTCCGTCTCGAGCTCTCACGCCGTCGTCTCCGTCCGTCCGCCTCCTTCCACCGTGTTTCTCTCTCTTCTCTGTACTCAACCAGGTATTTCGATTCCCCCTCTTAATCGATTTCTAGATCTTGTTCTCTCTCTTCAGTTATTTCATGGAGGTTTTTGGGTTTTTGTTTTTTCTCCCAATTGTATGAATTTTGATGCATTTTTGGGAGCTTTGAAGAGGGTCTGAGGTATAATTCTATTTGATTGTTCTTAATTTAATTTGTTTGTATTTTCTGTATCAATTTGGCAATTTGGGCTTGTAGCTTAATTGTTTGTTTGATTGCTTCTATGGTTCGTTCTCCCTTTTTTCCATTCATCTATGTGATGTTTGAGACATTTCCCGGTCCATTTTTGTTGTCTGAATTGGTATAGTGGTTGTTAATTGTAGCCATCCTCTGTGCTTTTGTTGTTGATGTTACTACTAAATTGCTTTGTTGAGGAATATGGATTGTCTGACTCAATGTTAATACATGATAATTTTAACCATAAACCCAAAATTTAATCTGTTTATATTTTCTGTTTCAATTTTCCAATATATATATTTTTTTAAAAAAGCAATAGCTAAAATGATGAGCAATTAAGTGATACCAATTGGCTGAATTATTTCGAAATCTATTGTGTTCATGCCAAATTCAATTGTTCATTGTAGTGAAATATTTCCTCATTTTAATTAATCTTATAGATTACTGATATCATTTTTTTTAAAAAGCAATAGACTCTTAATGATCTCACCAAAAATAACAATCACACGGAACTAATTAGGCTCATCAAATTAACTTACTTCCGTTGTAGTGGTGGACTCCAACCTTGGCAAGCATAGCATAGTACTCAATGGAGTATGATTTCTGTTCAGAGGTAACACTAATGGGAGGAATTAGACAAGGTGTAAACTTAGTATTATTTGCTTCAGTTACAAACAAATAAGTGAGAAAACTGTGGATGAAATAGTTTAGGAACATCTAGTTCTAGATCTCATTTTGGAGCGATTGACGGCATCGCAGAAGGTGATTATGTCGCCTACGTTTGAGCGCCTGATATCAATCCTGGCACCCTAGATGCACCTTATATGAAACAAATTAGGATACAGTTTCTGTATCCTAGTTTGTTACATATTTAGTAATATTAACGAATAGAAGAAAACATATGTTAGTAATATTAACGAATAGAAGAAAACATATGCCACTATAAAGAAAACGATAAATAACCGTACTCATAATCAAATATGTAACATGTTATATTTAGTAAACATAACATGTTACATATTTAGTAAACATAACATGTTACATATGCAACAATTAGATAAGTTACTAAATATCTAATTTTCAAGTCTTTTAATCCAACTCCACTACTATCACGTACAACCACTACCATGGGGTTATGCTGGAGTGGAAAATCTCAAGTTTTTTGCACAAGCATTAGGTCCAAAGATTGAAACTTTGAAAGTAGATTTAGCAATTAATCAGAAAACAAGAAAATCCCCAACTTCAGTTTGTAGAAGATACAAAAACCGGAGTTGGGGATTTTCTTATTTTCTGATTAATTATAATAGTAAATCTACTTTCAAAGTTTCAATCTTTGGGCCAAATGCTTGTGCAAAAGACTTGATATTTTCCACTCGAGCTCATTATAAATGTAAACCCTCTCTCTCTACCCCTCTCTATTTTTTTAATTTTGTGGTGGTGGTGGTATACGTAGTAGTATTAGTAATAGTAGTGGTAGTAGTGGTGGTAGTAGCGGTAGTAGTGGTAATAGTGGTGGTGGTAGTACGTAGTGGTGGTGGTAGTAGTAGTGATGGTGGTAGTGGGATTCTTTAGATGCACCTTAGGGTATTGTGGTTGGTGGTTAACATCTTAAAATATAAATAAGATGAGAACCTTTTTCACCCACAGCTATCAAAATCCGTCCATCTTTGATCAAGAAAGATAGAGCCTCTTCTCTCTAAGACGAGAACTTGTTTGCTCTGTCTTTCTTGGTCTAAGATGAGATAGGGTTTTGATAGTTGTGGATGAGAACGACTCTCATTTTGTTTATAAATGTTAATTTAATTCATCATTGTAAAATTATATATTTTACAACAAAGAATTAAATATTAATATTTAAAATTATTCACAATAGTAATAATTTAGGTATATCTAATTTTCAAGTCTTTTAAAGTCAAAGGGGGAGGAAGGGGGGTGAATGTCTCAATAATGTAACATATTCAACTGCATAATACCTTAGTGGTTCTAGATCCCATTTTGGGGTGATTGACGGCATCGCGGACGGTGATGTATATCGCCTACGTTTGAGCGCCTGATATCAATCCTGGCACCCTAGATGCACCTTAGGGTATTGTGGTTGGTGGTTAACATCTTAAAATATAAATAAGATGAGAGCCTTTCTCAATAATGTAACATATTCAACTGCATACTACCTTAGTGGTTCTAGATTCCATTTTGGGGCGATTGACGGCATCGCGGACGGTGATGTATATCGCCTACGTTTGAGCGCCTGAAATAAATCCTGGCACCCTAGATGCACCTTAGGGTATTGTGTTTGGTGGTTAACATCTTAAAATATAAATAAGATGACAGCCTTTCTCACCCACAACTATCAAAATCCGTCCATCTTTGATCAAGAAAGATAGAGCAAATAAGTTCTCCACTGTTTGAGCAAAGGATTTTCTGTTTAATAAGAGTTTTTCCAGTTTCACTGTCCTTTTCTCTCTAAGGATCTCAAACATCACAGCCATGTTCTTGTCAGTGCCTGTTTTACTCCAATTTTTTCAATCTCCACCTTCCATTTATTTAAGGAAGATCCTGATTGCAGAATCTTCCTCATGAGCTTGAAAGCTGGCGGTGTTGCCCTCAATCTCACGGTTGCTTCGCACCGTGAGATTGAGGGCAACACCGCCAGCTTTCAAGCTCATGAGGAAGATTCTGCAATCAGGATCTTGGGTAAATGGAAGGTGGAGATTGAAAAAATTGGAGGAAAACAGGCACTGTCAAGAACATGGCTGTGATGTTTGAGATCCTTAGAGAGGAGGACAGTGAAACTGGAAAAACCTATATTAAACAGAAAATCCTTTGCTCAAACAGTCGAGAACTTGTTTGCTCTGTCTTTCTTGGTCTAAGCTGAGATAGGGTTTTGATAGTTGTGGATGATAACGACTCTCATCTTGTTTATAAATGTTAATTTAATTCATCATTGTAAAATTATATATTTTACAACAAAGAATTAAATATTAATATTTAAAATTATTCACAATAGTAATAATTTAGGTCTATGCAAAAGCCGAAATTTCTTTATTTTCGATTATAAAGCAAGTAGACAAAGTGATATTTGCATTTCATATAATTATGCATTTCGGGATGGGATAGGTTTATCAAACATGCACTTAAAGGACAGAGTAGGTGGTTAGGTAGGGACACCATTATCCTTTAGTTTAGTTTGAACTAGAGCTCAAGATTTGTTGATACTAAGAAGCCAACCCCAATTCTAAACCTAATTTTAAATATTAACAATTTACAATTATTCACAATATTAATAGGTAAAAAATCCCAGCAGCCCCAATTTAAGGCAGCATGGAGCATTACAATGGAGAAATTGTTTCCCGAGAGTATCAATTTCAACAAGACGTTCTTGAACTCTCGCGCTTTCACCAAAAACAACACCGGAAACTTATTGACAGGAGGTATAGCATGCCATGCATCTGGTCTCTAAAAGATTGGAAGATTGATTGGGATCTGCTCCGAGCTGCTTCGTGCTTTTGGGATTCGGAGCGACATGTGTTCACCCTATCGTACAACGATCTGATGCCAATGATGGAGGATTTTCGAGCACTGACTGGTGTGGCTGAGTCGAGGACTGTGGCATTTCCTCGAGACAGACGATCAGTTACGGAGCAACTATCTGAATTCTTGGGATTATCAGCAGACTGGGTATCGGGCATTGTCGTTGACGATAGATCCATAGACTTGACTCATATAGCCGTATTGAGTCGGACCACCCTGGATCGTTTGATCTATCCACTTCCTTAGATATATTCATGTTGCTCATTCTGTCTCGCGCACTACTTACGCGCCTACATCGGAGTGTGTCCAGCCTACGCTGTTAGAGATCATCGAGCAAATGAGAGGGGATCGAGGAGTTGACATCCGGCATATTCAATACGGACAGGAGCGATGGACATCATTCCACTGTTGCTAGCGGAGACATACCACGGCATTGATAGATTAGCCGAGGATCCGAGTACATGGGTTCGAGCGGCCCATATTACTATCATTGTGGGTGTATGAGAGATTGCGCGTGATCTCGCCAGCACGAGAGGAGCAGACGGCATTACCTTGGGTGACTGGACAAAGAGGATATTGAGGGATGCCGCTGCGAGAGTTGGCATAGGAGGTTGGCCTTGGCCCGATATGAGACCGCAAACTGTACTATTGGATTCCTGGCATGGGGATTGCGGACTATGAGAGATATTCGGGATGGGTCGGTAATTGTCCAACTTAGGGACTACATGTATCATCCTTTTGCATTCCATCTCTAGTGAGCGAACGGTACGGATACACGCGGCGGACCATTCGGACTTTGAGAGAGCGATTGACGACTAATACCATGCCGATGATTATGGCCCGAGCCTCGGACTACACATTTCTTTGGCAGAGCATTTCTAGAGGGATTTCTTCCGATACGACCACTACTCCGTCATACTAGAGGTGGCACATTTCTGACCACCGAGTATCGATATGGTACGAGGAGCGGCAAGGTCCTGTACGGTGATGATAGAGGCTCGACGCCGAGAGTATTTTGGGGCAGACTATTCTTCCAGCCGGACATTAAGAGACATAGAGGCCAAGAGCAACCCTGATGAAATCACTGGCGACATTGCAGCAGATTATGAGAGACGGGAGCTTCGGAGAGATGCTTTGAGAAATGATCCCGAAGTGATAGCTCGCAGGGAGGCCTTTAGGCAGGAAAGAGAAGTACTGAGAGCTACCAGACTGATTGATCCACCATCTCACACGATACCTGAGCCAGGACGAGGTCAGACTGACTTTTTCAACATACCTAGACCAAAGACCTCCCGGGGACCGAGGCGGAGGAAGAGTAGAGATTCGAGTTCGGGAGCGGAAACGAGTTCCTAGACACTTTAAGAAGACCTGCTAATATATTGTTAAATATGAGTTAGAAGCTTTATATTTATTTTAAGAAGATCTGTGTTGCTTTTAAGTTTGTAATTCAAATTTAGGGAATGATAATACGTTAATTACTTCTAAACTGTTAATATATTATGAAATCCAATAATTATTAGCATCCCAATTTTGTTTCATCCGTCGATTAAATTGAGTGTACGTATAATATATGGATTGCAATGCAGGAGTGATGTCTGTTAACAATGATCGTAGTTGGATGTACAAGCGGAAGTTGTCGAATCATAGCGGTATCAATCCTGAGTTTTATAGAGGGTTGAAGGGGTTTATTGAATTTGCTCAATCAAATAAAACCAGTCACA
This sequence comes from Adenophora triphylla var. japonica, assembly GCA_022495995.1. Taxonomy (NCBI): domain Eukaryota; kingdom Viridiplantae; phylum Streptophyta; class Magnoliopsida; order Asterales; family Campanulaceae; genus Adenophora; species Adenophora triphylla. The sequence goes on from JAFEMH010005646.1 coordinate 67,785, forward strand.
TGGATAAAGATGGTAAGATTAGGTGTCCATGCGCCATCTGTTGTAATGTCAAGTATCTAAGCTTGATCGAGACTCAGAAACATCTTTTGCGTAACGGGTTTGAAGTTGGGTACAAACGGTGGACCCGTCATGGTGAGCTGAGGTTGCGCACAAATGTTGCGAATAATCCCCCCGGGAATATTCATGTACCTCCCGAACCCGAACCTATTATTCAGGACAATGAAGAACCACCTTTGAATATGGAAGATATGGTTAGGGATGCAGCTGGTCCTTCCTTCGATTGGTCAGAGAACCAATAGCAAGAACCAACCCCTGCAGCCAAGAAATTTATTGATGCTATGGACTCTGCAAAAGAGAAGGTCTATCCAGGTTGCGAGATCAGTGTGTTGGAGGCTGTGGCTGAGCTCCTTAACATAAAGGCTGATTGCAATATTAGCCAGTCTGCTTATAATCGTATCATGAAAGCAATTAAGCGGATGTTGCCGAAAGAGAAAAAGATGGTTACAAACTTTTATGAGACAAAGAAGTTGGTTGGGCAGATTGGGCTATGTTATGAAAAGATTGATGCGTGTAAGAATGACTGCATGCTATTCTACAAGGAAGATTCACAGAAGACAGAGTGTTCAATCTGCGGACAAAGTAGATATAAGCCAAATCGGAGGGGGAGTTCAAAACACAAGAAAAATAGACCACATAAGAAGTTGCGTTACATGCCGTTGATTCCAAGACTGCAATGCCTCTACGCGTCTAAATCTACTGCAGAGGCAATGCGTTGGCATAAGGAAAGTTTGCGTGAAGAGGGTGTGTTGATTCATCCCAGTGATAGGGAGGCATGGAAACACTTTGATGAGACTTATCCTGACTTTGCGTCTGAAGCAAGAAATATACGGTTATGCATCTGCTCTGATGGTTTCAATCCATTTGGTCCTGGGGAAAAATCTTACTCTTGTTGGCCGGGTATAGCCACTGTCTACAATCTTCCGCCCTGGTTGTGTATGAGTGATCCCTACATGTTCTTGTCGTTATTCATCCCCGGCCCAAACAGCCCTGGGAGGAACATTGACGTTTATCTCCGACCTTTGATAGACGAATTGAAGCAGCTTTGGGAGGATGGGGTCGAAACGTGGGATGCTTTTAAGCGAGAGAATTTCAGCATGAAGGCTGCGTTGATGTGGACAGTTAATGACTTCCCTGCATATGGGATGTTATCGGGTTGGAGCACCCACAGGAAGTTGGCAAATCCGTATTGTACGAGTGACACAAAGTCTTTCACGCTCACACACTCTGGAAAACCATGTTGGTTCGATTGCCATAGACAATTTCTTCCGGAGGACCACCCATTCAGGACCCAGAAGAATGCATTTAAAAAGAACAAGATTGACCATGATGAGGCCCCGATTCGTTTAAGTGGTGACACGGTCTATGAGAAGGTATCTACATTGCCCGATCCTCGGTGGGGGAAAAAGTTTTCGAAGACCAAAATACAAGGGTTTGGGACTACCCATATCTGGATCAAGAGGAGTATATTTTGGGAGCTGCCATACTGGAAAACAAATCTCATTAGACATAACCTTGACGTGATGCACATTGAGAAGAATGTATTCGATAATGTTTTTAACACGTTGATGGATTTCAAGAGAACAACTAAAGACAACGAAAAAGCTCGAAAGGACCTTAAGGAAATCTGTAAGCGGCCGGCCTTAGACTTGGTATACGTCAATGGTAAACGAGTTAGACCGATGGCTCAATACGTGCTTACAAAGGAAAAGAAGCTCCTCCTCCTGAAATGGCTCAAGGATTTAAGGCTTCCAGATGGTTACGCGTCTAACATTGGTAATTGTGTCAATGTAGAGGAGGGGAAAGTGCAGGGTTTGAAGAGTCACGATTGCCACGTTTTACTGGATAGGCTACTTCCGATTGCTCTCAGGGGTCTCTTGCCTGACAATATCTGGGTGGCATTAACAGAGTTAAGTGAGTTTTTCCGAGCGTTAACATTGACCACACTGCGTGTTGATCACATGAAAAAGCTTGAGGAGAGCATCGTAGTGACTTTGTACAAACTTGAGAAGATATTTCCTCCTTCATTCTTTGATTCTATGGAGCATTTACCGGTCCACTTGGCATACGAAGCTAGAGTCGGTGGTCCAGTTCAATACAGATGGATGTATCCATTTGAGAGGTAATTGAATTTATTCTATTTCTAAATAATTTGAGCGTTAACAATATACCTTCTTTAACATTATTTATGTTTTAATCTACGAATGACTTTTAGGTATCTAGGCCAATTGAAAAGGAAGATGAGCAATAGGGCCATGGTCGAGGCCTCAATTTCGTAGAGTTATCATAGATGAGATTGTTGCCTTTGTCGGAACATATTTTCCTCCTGATGTTGATACGAGATTGACTAGGGTTGGCTGCAATTACGATGGTGGTTTTTCGTCTAAGGGAAACATCTCTGTATTTTCATCCCCTGGTCGGTTCCTCGGCAAACGGGTTAGTACGCGTACGTTAACCGCTAAAGAGTTTGCCGCGGTCGAAACGTATGTTCTTCTTAACTGCGACGAGGTTGGGGAATATATCAAGTAAGTCATTGATGTTATGTTTACGCCTCGTCGATTAAATTATGCATGTTTAATTACCTGCATATGAAATGCCTTGTTTAACCCTATTGCAGAATGTTTGAAGATTTAGCTCAGGATTTATCTCCAGAACTCATCGCAACTAGGACAAAAAGAGAATTTCCAAGCGGCTAAGGAAATATGTAAATATTTCGTTTCATTCAAATTTATTCTATACACTTCTTTAAACATTCAATCTTAAAATTGTATTAAATTGGTTACAATATTGTCTTATAGATAGTGAACATCCGGGTGATGCCAAAGGCTGCGAGGTTAAGACATTTAGCATCATCTCCGTACTTGAACGTTCATTTATACAACGGTTATTTCGTGAATGGCTATGTGTTTCATACCAAAGCTTACGGGGATCTAAATTGACGTGGAATAGCGGTGTGAAGCTTAAAGGAAACCTTGATTATTATGGCGTCTGAAAGAAGTAGTCGAGGTGGAGTATTTGGGTAGAAACAGTGTTGTCTTGTTCAATTGTGATTGGCGGGATCTTTGTGCGAGGTGTTAAGAAGCACGCCATATTTGACCTCGTCGATGTAAAGGACTCTTCCGGACATAATGGCGACGACGTCTTCATCTTAGCATCTCAAGCACAACAGTATACATGACTCCCTACCCTCGTCCGCGACCCGACGGATGGTGGGTGTCTGGATGACCAAGGCTAGGAGCATGATTGACAACCTACCCTCGTCGACAACTACGAGTCGTCATTAGAAACACCCTATCAAGAGGATGAAATGCCAGTGCCACCTAACGTTTCATCAGCTAATCTTCCATTAGATGATGTCACTCATATTCCTCAAAAATGTTGATGAACCCGAGGAGGATATATTACCAGTGAATTTGCCAACTCCTCCGCCTCGTTCAGGTCATCTCGCGCACATTGATATTGATGAATCAGAGGAAGAGGAAGAGGAAGAGGAAGAGGAAGAGGAAGAGGAAGAGGAACCGAGTTTGATTCATCGAGTCCGAAGAAGAAGATGAAGAACTCGAGTTTTGTAGTAATTCGAGTCCGGTGATGATGATGGGGACGAAGATTAATAATAGTTTAAAGTTTAAAATTGTATTGTGAATGCTTTAGATTATTAGAACATTAATGTTTTATATGTATTGTGAATGCTTTAGATTATTAGAACTTTAAAGTTTTATATGTATTGTGAATGCTTTAGATTATTTTTAATATCCGTCATTTTATATATATTGTGAATGCTTTAGATTATTAGAACTTTAAAGTTTTATATGTATTGTGAATGCTTTATATTATTAATAGTTTAAAGTTTTATATGTATTGTGAATGCTTTAGATTATTAGAACTTTAAAGTTTTAGATGTATTGTGAATATATTGTTTCCTATTGTTAAAGTTGTATATTTTAATATTTTTACTTGTAATGTCTGAGATATGAGTTCTAGTAGTAATGGTAAGGGTAAGAAGACTAAGCCCATCTACACATTGATTCTTGGGACGCAACCGTCCCGATCCGGTGCAGATGATGTCGACCCTTCTCGCAGTAGTACTAGCTCCACCTCGGGGCCGGTACTCGGACTACTGTCGATTCGAGGAGGATATTTGTCCGGATATCATCACATTATGACCGATAAGTAACTCTTCATTAATTTGATATAAGTGGGTTCCTTTTTGTTTTATATATAATTCATTATTTAAGTTAAAATGTTATTGTATAAATATACTTGGCAGTTTGTAGGTGGATACCCCACCACAGGGAATAAGATCGGGCAATGCGGCGGTCTCGGAAAATGACCGAGTTTTGGCCCAAGCGGAAAAAATTGCCACCGAGGCGTAAGGAGTGATGCGTGGGAGGAGTTTAAGGTAATGTGTTAATGGTTTTTATTTAAAACTTAAATGTTAGTTTGTTATTAAAATGTTATAATTAATAATGATTATACTCTTTTAGTTTTGTAATGTTATCATTATATGTTGTAGGGGAAATATTATTGGGCGCCGAAAATAAGCGAGGCGACGGCTAGATATGTTTTCAATGAACAGGCTCACAAGCTATTTAAGGATCATATTTGTAACATATTTATCTATCCTTAATTTGTTTAATTAACAATGATTATACTCTTTTAATTTTATAATGTCATCATTATATGTTTACGAGATATTCATATTTTTTATAGGTACCACGAAGAGAAATCATTATACTAATCGGCTCGCGGCGGGACAACAGCCCTCTTGCCCTACTTGGATGACCGAGGAGGTGTTTCGTCAATTTTGCGAATATTGGGGGTCGGATGCGGCGAAGGCTATATCCGAACAGGCCAAGGCCAATAGAGCAGGCTCCTCGGGGTCGGCGGCGATGCATACCATGGGGACGCTCACGGTCGCCGAGCATCACGACCGCATGGTATGTATGTTAGTTTAAATGTAGTAGGTTTATGTACGTATGTTAGCTGGGAGCCATGTTAATGCTATGAAATCCATGGTTTTAGTGTAAATGTAGTGTATGCATGCTTTTAAATCAGTTTAAATGTTTCATTTATACAATTTCAAAGTAATAATCTCGCTTATTTTATTTATAGGAAAGGGAGCATGGTCCGAATATCAGTTTTGTGGATGTTTACGCTAGCACCCATCTTCGGAATTCTACAGCGCCCGATCAACCTCCGCAATGGGTTGACGATCGCTCTGCTAATGCCTTTGTAATTAAACTATCATTAAATGACTTGATTTTGAATATGTAAATTTATTTATGTACCTTACATTGTGTATATGATTATAATTGTTTGTTTTATTTTGACAGGCTGCATATCAAGCCGCCGTTGTTCCCGAAGGAACGCCTCCCGGCGAGCCCGTCCCCTTCGTGCCTGATGTTTGGCACTCGGTCACCTCTGAGGGACATCCAAAGAGAGGAGCCCGAGTGTTAGGGATGGGGGATTACGGGCGGCAATGTCCGTCGACGTCGACCGGCCGTCGGCGAAATGATGCCCCGCCCACGTATGATCCGAGGGTTGACACTCTGGAGGCTGCGTTGGAGGAGGAGAGACGCGAGCGGGCAAAGCTTGCGGAGGCTATGGCGGTTCAGACGCAGATGTAGGAGGAGAATGATCGGCGTCATGCAGAGATTCAAAGACAACATGCAGAGACTCAAAGACAATTGGCGCTGTTGATGGCTCATCTCGGCCAGGACTTCCGGGGTAATTTCCGGCCTCCCGAGTTGATTGCGGACTTTTTAGACATTTTTGTATTAATTTATACTTGTTTGTAAACATTTGAGACATTTGGTACCCGCGAGAGCCCCTCCCCCCCTCCCCCCTCCCCCTCTCTCCCCCACTCCCCCCCTCTCCCCCCTCCCCCTTCTCCCCCTTCTCCCCCCTCCCGAATTGGTACGGTGGTACGGTGATATTTAGTTTTTATTTGGTACGCTGATATTTGATTTTTAGTTTTTATAGTTTTAGTTTTATAAATTGAAATGTTATATCAGGTACAAAAAATTTCGGTTTATTGATATTTTAAATTATTTTTTTTAATTTATTTCAGAATCAGCGACGGAAATTCCGTCGCTGAAATTAATTTCAGCGAATTTAATTTTTGATTATAGCGGCGGAAATTCCGTCGCTGAAATAAAAATTAATTAAAATAAATTAAATTCAGCGGCGGAATATTCCGTCTCTGAAATTAATTAATTTTAATTAATTTTTATTTCAGCGACGGAATTTCCGCCGCTATAATCATTTAATTTTTGATTTCAGCGGCGAAAATTTCCCTCACTGTAATAAAATTTAAATTAAAATTAAATAATTTCAGCGACGGTAATTTCCGCCGCTGAAATTAATTAATTTTAATTTAATTTTTATTACAGCGACGGAAATTTCCGCCGCTGAAATTAATTTAATTAAATTAATTTTTATTACAGTGACGGAATTTTCCGCCGCTGAAATGAAAATTTAATTTAATTAAATTAATTTAGCAGCGGAATTTTCCGTCGCTGAAACCATTAATTCACCGGCGGAATTAAATTCCGTCGGTAAAATAAAAAAATACCGGCGAAAATTGACCCGTCGGAGCACTGCGACGGGCTGGTAGCGGCGGACCACCGACGGAATTTTTCCGCCGATGATTATTTTTAGCAACGGAAATTTAATTTTAGCGGCGTAAATTTCCGTCGCTAAATGACCTTTTTATGGTAGTGTTTACAATTCTCAAGAATTCCCTAAAATTACCTTCGGTAGCACCTGCCAACCCAAAGATCAAGGATTCAATCCTCGTAAGATCTATGGTAACGTCCAAGCATAAGACTATAGAACCCAAAATTTGGAAACTTCTCGAGCCAACTCACACTAGCTAAACTTTGCATACAAGGACATCTCACCAAGGATTATTAACCCTATTCTCAAATGATTTTCATGATCCTCTCGTAACTCTAATTAAACACAGAGGTCATCCATCACAACTACCATAAAGCCATCAAGATAAGGATTAAAAATTTGGCTTATCATATCCATAACCATCACATGAGATACCTCGATGGAAGCACCATTACCATCTACTCACAACTAGTACATAAAATTTTTGGAAAGGCTTCTTATGCAAGTCTAACACCTACCAAATACCTTTTGCACTTTTTTAACCAAAATTTTCCTGGCTTTAACGCATATATAACAAAAATACCACATAAAGGTTTATCTGTATCAAATACATGTATAAGCAAATTAGGCATAGAAAAGGAGACTCACTTATTATGATAGTCTACCAATACTCAACAACTTCTTAACCATCCAGGTCAAGTATATCTCATCATTATACATCGGTAATCATACCAAATCAACTGGCAATACATGCCCAGCTATAACCACATCACCATCGTGGTAACCAAAGAAGGTTCGAGGTACTCTCTCATAAGAGCAGAAGCCTCTATCACATAAGACTATCCCAAGCAATGTATGCCACATAGATGCAAAATGCTATGTCACACATAATGATATGAAACAGGATCTATAAAAATATGACCCCTAACTCCTGAGACAGGGAATATACCTCTAGTGACCTCTCAGGGATCTATCTCTCCTGGACCCGAAACACATACTCGACCATCTTTTGTTTCCCCTTCGTTATCTCTTTTGGTACCACCTCTTTGTCGTCCACCTAGCTGACTGCTGCCTGAAGCTCGCTCCCGCTGCAACCTTGGGCAATTCCTCCTAAAGTGCCCCATCTCTCCACACTTGATACACTTGCCTTGCTTACTCCAACACTGATCTTCGGTATGTCCAATCCTCTTACAAAAATTACATTTCATCCCATACTGTCTGGATTTTGGCCTAGATGAAGAAGCTAAAACAAGCTCCCCTCTCATACTCCCTGTAGTTGAAGTCCTTGGTTGTCCTCTGGTGATTTTGGATCCTTGTCCCAGATACTTTGATTTATTTCTAATCCCACTTCCGGATCTTCCACCATTTTCCTCAATGTCATTCTCGACCTTATATGCTCTATCAAGGGCTGTCTGATAATTGGTGAAGTTATCAATCAATAATTTCTTCCTAATCTCAACCCTTAAACCTTTTACAAACCTATAAACTCTCCTCGCTTCGTGCAATACTAAATGAGGGCAACACCGAGCTAATTCCTCAAACCTGACTGAATACTGATTCACCGTCATGCTCCCTTGTTCTAGTCCTAAGAATTCGATCTCTTTCTTGTCCCTTGTAACCATTGAAATGAAATAATCCTCGAACTGCTAGGTGAAATTATCCCAAGTCTGGGGCGTATGATCCCGCTCCCAACTCCCCTTCAAAATCTGCCACCACTGATCCGCTGGACCTTCAAGTTTGAAAACGGCATACCTAACTTTCTCTTCGTTGCGACTCTCCATAACCTCAAAGATTTTGTTCATTTTCTCTAACCATTTTTCTGCCTTTAACGGATACGGATCTCCATTAAAGCTCGGTGGATTCATCTTCACAAATCTTTCCCATCCATCACTTTGACATCCCTAAAGTTGATTCAGAACTGATCCCCGAGTTTCCATATCATGTACAAACATTCTGAATAAATTTATAATCACTTCATTCTGAATTCCAACTGTCCCCATATTTCCTTCATTTTCTGGAACCCTTCGCTGGTCATCATTGCTTCCGGCCATTAGAACAAACTCCTGCATCAAACACTCGACGTCAATTACCACACACTCCCACTTAGTCTAGACATCTACCCTTGACCTCTAAACTAAGCTCTGATACCAACTGTGAGCACCCCAACACGGGACCTAACGCGTGTCCCGAGCTTGAGAAGCCCAAACTAGGAAATCCCATCTTAATTTTTAAAACATTTATTTTCCTTTAAAATAAAACCAATTCTCAATTTCCCATAAACAAAATCAACTAATAATGTCTCCTCATTTTACCTTTCCCGTCTGAACAATAAGTCGTACAACATGGGAGTAAAACTCCGCTCTTTGGTGAATTGCCCCCATGCACCTTCACCGCTTATAGGACTCATACTCCAGAGATCCATATAAGAAAATCAGATACTTATATGACTCTTAATCAGAGTACCATATAAGATCGCCGCTACCTGTAAAGCTTTTGGCTTAATACAGAAGCATTCCACCTAATCACCAAAATCGCAGCGGGTGTAAGGCTTTTGGCTCAATACTGTTTGCTAGCACTCCCACTCTGTGGCCACAGAGGGGCCGGTCACAGGTATGATGAACCTTCAATCACTTATAGAACAAATCAATAATTGATTGAATTCCATTATACCCCCGAATCAAATACAACACGTTCAAGCACATAATAGATACTTGAAATAAATCCACAAAAGGGATAAGAATATAACAACATGGTAATGTATACTCATGCTAAATCAATACCGTGCAACATTCATTTAATACACTATACATAGTATCATCAATGAATATTAATCCAAGTCAGGCAACAATATGGCCAATAAATCCACAAATGAGATGACAGTGCAACCATACGATAAACATATCTACACTTGGGATAACCATGCAACCATATAATGAACATATCCACCCTTGGGATAACAAGTTAACAACATAGTATATAAATCCATACTTTGGATAATAATGAACCAATGTAATGACTGCACATCTCCAAACTAGCACGATAGTGTAACACACAGCTTCTACACTATTCAAACCACTCACCAAGGATATGGGGCAAGTAAGGCCATTATGTATCATAAACCATTCCTACATAGTCATTACACAACCTCAAATAGCCTTAATAAAAGTTCAAGATCTACTTCCCAAGTTTGAACTACTTTGGTGAAGTTACTAATCAAGCTTATCAACCATTTTTCGAACAATATTTAAACTACTTCCCCAAATCCATTTTGACCTAATAAGACGTCATGGTGTAGCCAAAGTATTCTACGTTAATCTAGGTTAAAGAGGATTCATTTTGGTTCTAGTTTGATTAGGTTTAAACAGGTCCAAAAATTGGTTCAATGTCACCAGGCCAGGGCACGACTCGTGCCCCAGGGCACGACTCGTGCCCCTTTGGCCTTTCCCAGAATCATGCTTCCCTTGGCAAGCACGACTCGTTCCTTTCCCAGGGCACGACTCGTGCCTGAGGGCACGACTCGTGTCAATTTCCCCTTAAATTGATCAGAACGATTGGACTCCTATTCCACGAGTCGTATCCACGAGTTGGCCATGGGCACGACTCGTGCCAGGGGGCACGACTCGTGCCACGGCCAGAAACAGGCACCAATAGCAGCTCCAAGACCCTATTTCAAGAAAACCCAAAATCCAACACAAGCTTCCTTTAAATTGTGAACATAAGATTATTTGTCAACCTTCCTAATGTCATTACAAACCATTTAAACCCCAAAGTACCATTAACCTAGGCTACTCACACTTGGATTTCCTACTCATTTAACCATCACATTTCACACTTATGTTCTTAATCTAACTCAACCCATTCTCTTACATTCCTTGACTATCATGAACAACAACACTTTCCTAGGTCATTACTCCATCTCTTAACTCCAAGAAAATGTTCCAACATCAACAACCATTATATCATCCCTCATTCAACTTAGACCACCCTTCTATACCCAAAAGTAAATCCATCTTTACAACTATCATTTTAACTTAATTAACATTATTTAAAATACCCAAAATTCTTTCCTTTCAACAACACATTCAATAACACATAAAATGAGCAATTATTAGAAAGAAGTCATAATAACTTACTTAGCAAATATAGGATGGAATGAAGATTTTATTAGCTTGATGTGCTCCCCTCTTCACCCCGAACACGGAAGTACAATCGGATTAACAAATGGAGAAGAATTGAACTTGGTAAGAACTTGGAAGAGAGGCTTTCATGGAAGAGTTTCCATGAAAATTATTGGAGAGAATGAAGGTGGATTATGGAGGAGTATGGGAGGTGATTGACTTAAAAGGAGGAGAATAGTGGGAAAGGATGGGGAAAGTATGGGGCTTTGACAAATGGGAAAGTGAGGGGAGGAAAAGAGGGATATGGCCCCCCTCACCAATAAATAAATAAATAAAGCCTTTTCATTTTCTCCACTAAGGCCCCTACATTAATTAAAGAAGGCAATTGAACCCCTTTCCTTCCTTTCTCACACAAGGACAACCTAGCCACTTATTTTATTTATTTCCAATTACTATACTTTCAACAAAATCTTAACTTATTTTCCATTTTATCCTAAGGCTTTAAAATAAATTCCCAACCATCTCATCTTAACATAGGAAATTAAAGACATAAAATGAACACATAATTCAACAATAATATAAAAAGCACATAATATGATACTAAAATAGTGCCTAGGGTTAGGGTCGTTACATCACATCTTTGTCTTTCTTAATCAATTTTTGTCTCTCTAAGAACCCAGACCTAAGCCATAAATCCACCTTTAAAATTGAATTTCTTTGAGTGTTTTTATGTGTTTTTGTGCTTATGTGTTCTCGTTCTTGCATGTGTGCATGTTTTTTTCATCTGGGTTGAAAATACTTGCCAGAAAAAATGGTGGTATGGAGGTGTATTTTTTATTGCTTGCAGATTTGGTGGGGTGGAGAGTATTAAGAGCTCGAATCTGAAAAAATGAAAACGTGGTGGCTGATCATAGGGTAATAGGTCTTGAAAAGAGTAGGAGGAAAAGGTGATGATGGTGGTGGCGACGGATGTATGGAGGTGATTGCAGAAGGAGATGAATGGCTGGAAAAAGGGTTGAACCGGGGGGGGGGTTGAGGGTAATAGGGGGAAATTATATATGGGGTGAAGTCATCAATTTATTGCTTAAAAATGAACTTTTAAATTATTTATGTGCATAAAAATATTATACATTTAATATGTTAAATAGTGCATACAATGCTATACAAATAATTGATGCACAATATTGGTGAAAAATGAATTATTATTTTTGTAAAGAATTATTGATTTAATTTCTTATACATTTTTTTTTAGTAATAATATATATTTTTTGTCAAAAACAAAAGTAGCATAAAATAATTATCAATATTGACGAAAATAAATTTGTTTACCCTTTAAATTGAAAAATTGCATTTAACCCCTTTAAACAACTATCTATATAAAATTAATTCAATTTGGTTATCACATCATATGCAAGTCACAAATAGTTTAACCGACTTTTTTAACGAATTTCGTAAAAAAAAATCCATTAAATTAAGCAAAAATGTCACGTTAGGCCCAAAATTGCCAAAATTGAAAAGTCAGACTTGAAATGGGTACCTATTCGTGAACTTTAGGCCCTATTTTGTAATTTGTGATATGCCCATAACAAAATATTTTTCCTTGTAAGTGTTGACCCGACCCAAGTCCAAATATGGACTATATGGGCCCATATGTCATGAGGATCTCGTTAAAGTTTGGTTCTCCCAAGATTGGTCTAGTCATGTTTATAGTTATGGTTCTGGCTTGATTCTCGCCTATGGCTTGATTCCAGCATATGCCTTGATTCCCGCATATGCCTTGATTCCCGCCTATGGCTTGATTCTCGCCTATGGCTTGATTCCCGCATATGGCTTGATTCCCACATATGCCTTGATTCTCGCATGTCGTTAAAGCTTGATTGTCGCATGCAGCATGTTGGTTGTCTCAGCATGTTAATGTTTCCAAATAAGGACCATGCCACATGTCAAGTTTCAGGCCTTGACCTTATCCAAATGAAATCTTTTGTTAAATTTCCCTCCGTTGCATGCGTGACTAGTGTAAAGTAAGTATGATAATGATGATGACCTGTTTGGCCATATATATACTCCCTCCATCCATTTTGCAAGGTATGTGAGTTATAAGCTTTCTCTCTCTTCTCTCTCTCTCTAGAAATGTTTAAGATTATGTCAATATATGTTATGAATCGGATTGATGATTCTCACGCCGAAGGGTTTTGGGGGGAAAGCCCCCCCCACCCCTAACGGTGATTTATCTTATAGGTCCCACATTACATCGGACCCGATGAGCGTTCATTCGGATCGAACACCATGTCAGTTCCTGTACAACCCGTTTGGTGGTGTAGCATCAGTTGGTTCCGTTGTCGGGACCTGACATTTTACGGCGAGTTGTACCGGATTAGAGGAGCCGATTGTATCAAGCTAGACTACAGCGGGGGATGGCAGCAGATCTGGACGGACTAAGCAGCCGGAGTTAGCCGGAATTAGAAGTCAGTAGTTTCCATTTTTCTGGGAAGAGGTAAAATCACATCCTAATTAGGAGCAGATCCAGATCTGGTAGTGACGTCGGAAGAGAATTAAGGTTCAGAAGAGGAGGAAGGGCAGCTTTGGGGATACGTCCGTCACCAGAGAAGGAGAGCCGTTTGCCGGAAAGTTAAAGGGAAAGATAAAGAGGGAGAAAGAAAAGAGTAAACAACTGAAACTGAATAGAAAAGTGAGACGGTGAGTTTTAGGTTGGAGAAACTCGTCGGAGTAGTAATCTAAGAGAAAAACAACGGCAGTATTCGAGTTATAGGTTTCCGGGGTTGATATTGGTAAGACGAAAATGGTGAAATTAAGAAGGCGAGAAAAGGGAAAACAAGAAGTCGCAAAAATGAAAATCGTAAATTTCCAAGTCCAAGTCGCAAAAGAGAAAAATCATATAAAGAGGAAAGCAACTTATCGGTCAGCTCGATTGGCCGGAATTCGTGAAATCTGAAGATGCCAGAAGCCACCGGTTTGATTGTCGCCGGTAGTGGCGATATCTTTGATTGTCGTCGGAACCAGCAGACTTAAAGATGGAGACGAGGTTAGGGGGGGTCATCGTTGACCAAGGGGATTTTGTTGCTGGGAGCGAGATTGATGTTGCCCAAGGTTGATGTAGCTAGGCGAGGATTTCGCCGGAAAATCGAGGAATTCTGAAGTGGATAATTGTCGCTCGATTGAAATCACGAGAAATTCGTTTCTAAAAGCTTAACTGACCCGTTGGTTCTCGAAAATTGGAATGGATGTTGCGGGGGAGCATGGGTTTCGCCCGGAGCCAAGTTAGCCGACGGGAAAATCACCATGTTTAAAGTCGCCGCTTGGTCCTTGGAAAATGAAGTGATTATGAAATATGGATTGGGCCTGATCAGTTCAAAGGGTTTAATGGAAGTAATGGGCCATAGGTATCAAGGAAGATGAATAATAGTAACGATGAGTAATTTCTCGTCTTAAGAATGGCGAGAAAGTGTCGCGTATCAGTGGTGCGACATATGGCGGGAAAAGAGAGTGGGCGGGATGTGCATAAGGCGAAAAGACAGCCTTAACCACCTCTAATCTTGAGTGACAAAGGGCGTAATTCAGGTTAAACAAACAAGTATGCTTTGTCGCTGTGGAAGTTTTGTCGCCAGGCGACAAACGAGGATGAGGGGTAGCAATTGGCTGGGTTATCGACACGTGGTACCCACCCCCCATAATATTCAACAGTACAACGTGATGGGATTAGTGGTACTTTTTACTAACTTTGAGGGCAGTTGACTGACAAGGCGCAGATGATTGACACGTGTCCCAACAGGTATGGCCTATAATTATGCTGTGGTTTAAATAAATGAAAGAGAGCATTATCATGTAAGTTGGACTCTCTCTCTAAAAAAACTCTCTCTTCTCCCTTAATTTGACTACTTTCTTTTGATCTGAACTGTGGAGTGATTCTCACGCCGGAGGGGTTTCACCGGAGTCACCCCCGGTTTTGTTCACTGTTGCTTACGTGTGTGTAGGTTCCAAGGTGAGCCATCCCAAGAAGATCATCCGTAGTATCCATTGGAGTAGCTGGAGACTCAGCTCCTGATCAATACCATTTTCCATGGCAGCATCAGTTGGTTCCGTTGCCGGGACCTGAATGTTCTTCTTTGGGTGGCTAGGTGAAGTTTGGGAGGTTGTTGATGACCTCTGGTGGTGAGTCAGAAGGTGGAATACTGTTATTGTTCTTCTGGCAGAGCCCAGAAGATTTTGAGTTGTCAGTTTGTTTGAAGAAGTAAATGCTAGTTGGTTAAAAAGTCAAGGAGGATTTCCAGGTGTTACTTGTTAGAGGTTGTTTTGGGAAATGGTGTATTTATTGTAAGAAGCCATAAAGTTGTCCTTAGTTATAAATGATGTGGGCTCATTGATACATGTATTAAAGATGTTTTGTAGTCAGAGGAGTGACTTGTAAAGTTGTCAGAATAGTTGGTTTGTTGTGAAAAGGTGTGATTTGGCTTGAAGTGTTTGTTAAAGTATACATTTGTTTGGGGGTAAGTTATGGTGGTTGGGCAAGAAAAAGCTACCCCTTCTAGGGCGGCTCAGAACTTAACGTTGGCAACCCCCAATGCTGAGGAAGCTCGTGCGGGGGCGGGATCTGAAAGAGAGGTGGAGGTACATACTTCAGAAACCAATTCCAGCGTTAGACGGGCTAGGGCGGAGGAGGAAAGGGTGAGAATGGAAAGAGCCAAGGCAGTAGATGAAGGTCAAGTGCCCACGAAGTCGAAGAATGCAAAAGTAAGAGAAAGGATTGAAAAGTTGAGGGCGGACAATGAGGCGTGGATGTATGTTCTCGCCAATAACCAACAATTGAAGGAGTTACATGCGGAGCCTTCCCACGTTCCTGAGGAGTTACTGAATGTGCAGGCGAAAAGGTCCCATATCGGTGGGCAAAATCGAGAGGTTAGCACTAGCATAGCTAATAGACCAAGACAGGAGGTAGATACGCCGTTGCCCAGGAGATTAGCGGGAAGTCGAAGGCTGGATGATGGATTGGGAGCGAGAAAGAAGAGGAGAAAGAAAATATATCATAAATCAGGCAATTCTAAAGAAGAATCTTACTACTTTGAATATGACAGTAATGAATCTAGTGGCTCCACGCACGACGAAGGACGTGACAAGGGAAGGACCCAGATATCGCGACATCATGATGCTAGGCGACATCGTGAGAGGTCACCGCGAGATAAGGAGCGATGGCGACAAGAGAGGAAAGATAAAGAGTATGAAAGGGAAAGAAGACGGAGAGCTGCAGAGGCGGCAAGGGCGGCAGAAGCCGAGAAGCTCGCAGAAGCCATAAAAGCCGCAGAATTGGCCAAGGCTAGTGAGGCAGAGAAGGCTAAAAAGGAAGAGGAACAAAAGTTGAGAAATGAGATGGCCGAGATGGCGAAGAAAATTAAGGATTTAGAGGCGGGAATAAAGAAAGTGGAAGGGAAAAAGCCTTTTCTAGCTCCGTTCACTCAGAATATCAAAGGTGTCGCCCCAGACCCCAGCTTTTGCATGCCAACGTTATCAAGTTATTCAGGAAAGTCTAGAGCAGTAACTCATGTTGGAGGATTTGAGGCAACCATGTCGCTATTGACTGAGAATGAAGCAGTTTTATGTCGAGCTTTGGTGAGCACTCTGGCGGATCACGCGTTAGATTGGTTCTTAGCACAACTCGAAGATTCTATAACGGGGTATCAAGATTTCAAGGAGAAATTCTTGGCAAGATTTAGTGCATCAGGATCACAACCAGTTCAAAAAATGGAGTTATGCAGTCTCAAGCAAAAGGATGGAGAGGGGATTGCTACTTTCACAGACAGGTTCATGGGAATAGCAAATCAAGTCCCTGACATCGCTCAAGGCGAGATAATTATGTTATATAACACCAGTTTGCAGCCAGGTCACTTCAAGCAGGAGTTAGGAATGAGGTTGCCAAAGACTACGGGGGAATTGTATGAAAGGGTCAGGGGATTTTGTAGTGGAGCAAGAGTTAAGACTAAGGGGGCTCCAGTGGCAAATCAGGCTGTCAAGAAAGTTGCGAGCGAAAGGGTGGACGTAGTGCGAGATGATAGGAGAGGATTTAGCGGCAATAGAGGGGCAAGTCAAGCGGGAGGAAGCAGAGGCCATGGAGATGGGCGTACGGGGGGTCAGAGAGAGTTCAAGCCAAAGATAGAAATTAAGTATAGCCGGTTGAACACTCCAATCAGCGAGATTCTGAAGAAAGTAAATTTGCCCGAACCTTTTCCTATTACACCAGGAACTGGTCCGGCTAGAGATCAGAATAGTTATTGTGAGTTTCACAAGGATAAGGGGCACAAGACTGATGATTGTTATAATTTAAGGAGATTGATTCAGGGGAAGATTGACAGGGGTTTTCTGCAGGAATATTTGGAGGAGAATGTTGGGCGGGATGATCAACGTAGGCCTGAGAGAAATTTGGTAGATGTCATTCACGACCCATTGCCCAGTGTCTCTCAATTGAACACCCAAATCATGACTTTGACGCATACGTTTGATGTTCCTCAGTTTCCCGCCAGTCAAGATAGGGTGATTAGTTTTTCTAGGCGAGAATTGGCTGTTACTAAAAGTCATGGGAGTCAGCCAATTATAATCACGATGTATCCAGGCAATAATATTGTGCAGCGAGTTATGGTGGACTCAGGAGCAAGCAGGAACGTGCTTTATTATGATGCTTTTAAGAGGATGAATTACACAGAGGCAAATTTGATGCCTCATAAGGGATATCTTGAGGGCTTTACTAACCACTCTATTAAGGTTAAAGGTACGATTATGTTGGATGTGGAAATTGGCGAAGGAAAGTTGGCGAGATGCGAGAATATTGAATTCATGGTAATTGACCTTGTGTCTCCTTATAATGCTATAGTGGGGATCCCATTCATGTTAAGCTTTGAAATGGTTTTGTCAATCCCCCATCAGAGGGTGAAGTATCCCACCATCAATGGGATAGGTTGCCTGAAGAGTGAGGCGGTCACCGTGGTTAGAAAACAAAAAGAGATGTTGAAAGCTAAGATGGAGAGTACAACTTCGATGACTTCCAAAGCGGAATCCAGTCAGTTGAAGATAAATATGGTTAAGATTGTAGAAGTAGAGAATAGTGAGCCAGATTGGATCATGACAGAGAGTATGAGAAATGGAACTGCCATGGTGGCCGAAGCGACAAACCAAGTTTCAGGGCAGGCGAGACAGGTGTTCGGAGGTAAGCGAGAAGTGTGTATGGTGGATGAACGGGAATTTGATACTGAGTCTAGGCAAGAAAGAATGAAGGAGGATGCAGATTGGCGAGATATAGAGTATGGCATTGTGAGGCAGAGTGATGATGAGGAAGAAAATTGTTGGGCAGTGGAGATGGTCAATGCTACGCCCAATATAAGTTATGCCAGGATTGTAAGGCTAGTCATTATGGACGAGCCAAGAATTGAAGAGGTGGTTGAGGGAAATGTTGAAGTATCTATCGATGAATCTGATGATGATTATGAAACCATTGAGGTGGAGGACGCTCAGGGGTGACCTACTGGTAATGTCTTTGCTGATTTCAAAAAGTCAGTTCCCGTGAATGTGAGGAAAAGAAAAAGAATAGAAGTGGAAACGTTGCAGGTGCGGGATGAGCCAGATATCAAAGCGGGAGAAGAGTTGGAGGAGGTAGAAATCAATTGTTATTTTCCCGAGCAGAAGGTGAAGATTGGCAAGCAACTGTCGCGGGATGAGCGAGAAGCTTTGGTTGATTTTTTGAAGGAAAATTTGGATGTATTTGCTTGGAGACCGGAAGACATGAAGGGTATTGACGAGAGTGTGGCTATGCATTGTTTGAACGCTGATCCTAAGGTGGAGCCATTTAAGCAAAGGGTAAGACATTTGTCGCCGGAGAATGAGATGGCAGTGCTAGAGGAAGTGGAGAAGCTGTTGAAGGCAGGAATAATTGAGAAAATTCAATATCCAGTTTGGTTGGCTTGTCCCGTGATGGTTTTGAAGTCAAACAAGAAGTGGAGAATGTGCATTGATTTTACTAATTTGAATACAACATGCCCCAAGGATTGCTATCCTTTACCCAAGATTGATAAGTTGGTGGATTCCATTGCGGGTCACAGAGTGTTTAGTTTTATTGATACTTATCCAGGATATCATCAAATCAAAATGGCGGAGGAAGATAAGGCGAAAACAGCATTTAGGACCCCAAAGGGAAATTTTTGTTATAAGATGATGCCATTCGGCTTGAAGAATGCGGGGGCGACGTATCAAAGGATGGTGAACGAGGTGTTCAAGTCTCAAATTGGGCGGAATATAGAAGCATACATTGATGACATGGTGATCAAGACCAGGGAGAGCAATCACTTGTTGGATCTCGCTGAAACTTTCGAGAGCTTAAGAAGGAATTCAATGAAGCTGAATCCTAGTAAATGCACGTTTGGAGTTACGGCAGGAATTTTTTTGGGATTCCTGGTAAATAGGCGCGGGATTGAGGCCAACCCAGAAAAAATTCAGGCGTTATTAGACATGTCGCCACCGAAATCTATCCGCGAGATTCAGCGTCTGAATGGGAGGATAATTGCCCTGGGGAGGTTTATTTCGAAGTCGGCGGAGAGATGTTTACCATTCTTCAAGGTTTTGAAAGGCGGGAAGAAATTTGAGTGGAGTGAGGAATGCGGGGCAGCTTTTGAAGAAATGAAATCCTACTTGGGGAAGCCGCCATTGTTGAGTAGCCCCGTGGAGGGGGAAGAATTGTTTGTTTATTTGGCAGCCTCTGATTACGCAGTTGCCGCAGTGTTGGTGAGGGAAGATGGGGGAATTCAAAGGCCCGTATATTACGTTTCTAAGGCATTGAGCGAGGTCGAGTCGAGATATTTTAATGCAGAAAAATTGGCATATGCATTGGTGGTAGCGGCGAGAAAGCTAAGGGCATATTTTGTTGCTCATACAATTGTTGTTTTGACTGACGCTCCTTTAAGGAAGATTTTACAGCAGCCAGATTCTGCGGGAAGACTTTTAAAGTGGTCGATCGAGTTGACCGAATTCGACATCAGATATGAATCCCGCAGAGCTATTAAGGCGCAAGCGCTGGCGGACTTTATAGTTGAAACCTCGTTTACAAAGTCTCAGGCAGAAGTAATTGAGGAGTGCGAGAAGAAGAAGGTGGCAAAGCGGATTGAGCCAAGTTTGATTGAAGAAAAGAGGAGGCCGGAGGATTGCTGGGTCCTTCATGTAGATGGTTCATCAGCAAAAGACAGAGGAGGAGCGGGAATGGTTTTGATATCACCAGATGCGGGATGTGAGTATAAGAAGGCATTTCGGTTCAAGTTCCCAGTATCTAACAATCAGGCGGAGTACGAGGCATTGGTGTCGGGAATTGAATTTGCGCGGGATACTGGAGTAAAGAGGATTGTGATTCATTCTGACTCTCAGTTGATTGTTAAGCAAGTGAAAGGCGAATATGGCACGGTAAATTCTTTTTTGATAAGATATTGTAATTTGGTAAGAAGCATCTTGAGTCATTTTGAGTTTTGGGAGTTGGTACAAATTGGGCGAGAAGAGAATTCCAAGGCGGATGCACTGAGTAGGTCAGCGGGAAGCAAAGGTATTGAAGCAGCTATTGACCCCCTGGTGGAATATGTCGACACGCCGGCAATTGATAGGCCCATGGTCATGGAGATAGGGGAAGTAGAGGCGAGTTGGGTTACTGAGATGAAAGATTTTCTAGACAAGGGAGAGTTGCCGCTCGATGAAGAAAGAGCTAAGCTAGTGAAGGTGACTTCCCCGCGGTTTACTGTGCAGGATGGGATTCTGTATAGAAGATCTTTTTCAAAGCCATTGATGAGATGCATAGAGCCAGGGATGGTGGCGAAGGTGTTGTTTGAAATTCATGAAGGTGTTTGTGGTGGTCATCCCGGGGCGAGATCCCTGGCGGAAAAGGTGTTATTCCATGGCTATTATTGGCCAAGTTTGAGGAAGGATGCTGAAGAATATGTGCGTAAATGTGAGAAATGCCAAAGGTTTGGGAATATACCTCGGCAACCCGCCACTGAGCAGACGCCTATTGTCGCCACATGGCCATTTGATATGTGGGGCATTGATTTAATTGGACCATTCCCAAAGGCCAAGGGAGGATGCCAGCATGTGGTAGTTGCCGTTGATTATTTTACTAAATGGACTGAAGCAAAGGCTCTGACGACAATAAGCGAAGACAATGTGATCAAGTTTGTTCAAGAAAATATTTGGTGCAGATATGGGTTACCCAGGGCCATTGTCTCTGATCATGGAACACAATTTGGTAAGAAATTTGCAGCGGAGTGCCAGAGGATGAATGTTAAGCATTGGATGTCGGCGGTGTACAGACCACAGTGCAATGGTCAGGCGGAGGCGGCAAACAAACAAATTATTGCCGCTTTACATAAGAATTTAGAAGGAAGAGGCGGCGCGTGGTTAGAAGAGTTGTCAACTGCACTATGGTATGTGAGGACCACAATAAAGGGCTCAACTGGTGAAACAGCATTTGCTTTGACTTATGGATCTGAAGCCATGGCACCGGCCGAGATGGCCTTGCCGACATACCGGGTGACTTATTATGATGAGGCGAGAAATGGCCAGCGACGATGTAATGATCTTGATTTGATTGATGAAAGGAGGTTGCAAGCGAGAATGAGGATGGTAAATTACAAACAGAAGATGAAGGCCCAGCATGATAGGCGGGTTAATAAGAGGTCTTTCAATGTGGGTGATTGGGTGCTAAGAAGTGCAGAAGCCACGGGACCCAAATCGGGCTTTACCAAGTTGAATGAAAAGTGGGAAGGGCCATTCCAGGTGTCCCAAGTTATTCGAGAAGGGACTTATCGGCTGAGAAAGCAGGATGGTGAAGAGTTGAAGAATGCTTGGAGTGTTGATCATCTAAAGCGTTTTTATCAGTGAAAAGTTGTATCAATCTTTTGTAGTTGCATCTTTTGATTTTTTGCTCTAGATAACAAAAGCTACGTAACTTTCTTCTGGGGTCATGTGTTTTTGCTTACATCACATTGACTGGAAAGTTGGGTAGAATTTGCCAATCTAATATGATGTAACTTGTAAACCTGATGGAAGGAAGCAGGAATTATTCAGCGACATACTGTTTTGTGATCATCGTTTTAATTAAAATTTGACAAGTTTTCTGTTTCATGAAACAGTTATTGGAACGGCGAGATTAGAAAGGTGAAGGTGGTCGAGGAGGCCACTGTCATAAGAGATAAAGAAATTTGATGAAGGGGGGCAACAATGGAGGCACATCGAGAAAGGCGGGAAATAATCGTCGCCAACACTTGACAAAAGGGATGCGGTGTCTTGGTTAGAGACCAAGGCACCTAATGGATGCGGCGTCTTGGTTAGAGACCAAGTCGCCCAAAAGGGATGCGGCGTCTTGGTTAGAGACCAAGTCGCCCAAAAGGGATGCGGCGTCTTGGTTAGAGACCAAGTCGCCCAAAAGGGATGCGGCGTCTTGGTTAGAGACCAAGTCGCCCAAAAGGGATGCGGCGTCTTGGTTAGAGACCAAGTCACCAAATGGATGCGGCGTCTTGGTTAGAGACCAAGTCGCCCAAATGGATGCGGTGTCTTGGTTAGAGACCAAGACACCAAATGGATGCGGCGTCTTGGTTAGAGACCAAGTCGCCCAAATGGATGCGGTGTCTTGGTTAGAGACCAAGGCACCAAATGGATGCGGCGTCTTGGTTAGAGACCAAGTCGCCCAAAGGGATGCGGTGTCTTGGTTAGAAACCAAGGAACCAAATGGATACGACGAAAATTGTCGCATCAAATAGTCGGCGAGAATCTATACTGGGGAGTGAGGCTGCCTAAAGACAAGCCTCACTTTTTTGAAGGGAGTAGTATGTATATAGAGATAAGATGAAGAGGAGCAATCTTCGATGAGCTATCGAAGCAAAATTAGAACTATCAAAAGAAAGTCATGCGACATGAGATACACAAAGAAAAGTTTAAGGCAAGTCATAAGGAAACAAGCATAAGGCAAAAAGTCGCAAAGGTGCGATAATCAAGTAATTACAAGTTGTTTGGGCACAAAGGCCAATCATCCAGATCAAAGAAAGAAACAAAAGACAGAAATTAAAACGCAGAAAATAAACATTGTTTGTTACAAACCAAGAACAAATTAAAAGTTTGGTGACAATTATAAAGTACAAGGATAAAATCACTGGGCATTATAGGCGGCGTTGAGGGCGTCTTTCTTTTTCTGAGATAGATCATACCAAGCGGGAATTATATTGTCGGCACTGGTGGCGGGAACGGGCCATACTGGTTTGCCAAGCACCGCGTCCTCCGCTGCCAATTGAACTAGCTCTTCTTCACTATAAGGAACAAGGGGATGCCCCACGCGACTTAAGTCACTAAAGATGGTCTCTGAGCCCCATCGTGCTAGTCTGGCAGGGGTAATGGCGGGATCAGCTTCCGCGGCAATAGTCCGGAGAGTATGAAGGATCGCATTATCAAATGCGTCCATTTCATCAGTTTCAGCCTTGGACTTAGTCAGCCTGAGATCTTCTCTGAGCTTGGTAACTTGGTTGGCCTTGACAAAGTCTTCATCTCTAAGCCGCTTATTTTCAGCTTCAAGGTCAGAAAGTTTAGCAATGTAAACCTTATTCTTCTCATTCTCCGCGGCAAGACGAGCAAGTTTGTCTTCTGCCTCTTTATTTTTCTTCTCAAGCTCCTCCAACCGTGTTTTTCCCGCCGCCAGGTCAGCCTCGGCCTTGGTTTGCAAGTCTTGGAGTTCTTTGATAGTGGTATCCCGCCTGGTAACCTTCCACTTATAAAGATTCCGCTCACGTTCAGCCTCAGTGAGCTCTCCCTCCAGCTTAATGCATTTGTTGCTTAGACCCAAAAGAGTGCTGCTAGCCTGAGAGATACAAGACGACAAATAAATATGTAAGGCCTAAAAGTTAATTGGAAAAAATTAAGTGTCAGAAAAGGAGAATGAAAGTATCTTACAAGGGAAAGTTGGATTCCAGCGTGGTAAGCGGAATGGGCGGGGTGCTCTCCTTCGACATAAGCAACCTGATCGGCATCACTTGCTCGCTTGAGAGCGGTAGAGCCTAGCAAGCAGGGAACTGTGTCCAGTCGCTCTGTAATCAACCCCTTAAGCTTGGGGACTTCATTGGCTTCCCGGCAAAGAGCCACCATTCTTTCCTCATCCCCTGGCATTTGGAATCCTTCTTCCAACCAGCTTGGTCGGCGGCGGGGATGTTGGAGAGAAGAGGAAGGACGATGGGGAGAAGTGGCTGGATCAGTAGTTGGTCCAGTTTCGTGGGCATGAGGGGAAAGCGGGATATCATTCACCGCGGGGCTTTCTACCCGAACTTCCTCAGCATTAGCTCCTTGATCTTCATGAGGAGCATCTATTTCAACTTCGCCTTGGGGCTCTTCTTCTTCTTCTTGATTTTCTTCTTCGTCTTCATCATCCAAGTGAAGAACCCCAGGTGGGTTTGATTGAGCTTGAGTAGAGGCGAAGGTTCGTTGTCGCTTAGGTTGTCTGGGAAGGGTAGAAGGAGCTCTCCTGCGGGGATTTTCGGGAATAACCCGCTCATCCATTCCCGATGTCGCAATGGGAATGACTAAGTCAGAAGGTTGGGCTTTAAGGCTGGCATTTCTGGCCGCGGCCAGACGCCTTGCCTGCTGTTCAGAGGTGCCTTGAGCCAATCTTTTCTGATTCATACTCATGCCGCGATGAACTGAGAAGAAAAGTATATTAAGAAATCAGCGACATTAAAGAGTCATAAATAAAGAAGAGTAATAAGTAAAGAAAAGCAGTAAGTGGAAAGGACCATACGTAGAACTTCTCGCATTGCGCGGCAAACATTCTGGCCATTCCCGCATACTATGCATTCGGAGCTAAATTTAGCTCCTGAGTGAAGTTCCCATCCTGGCCAAGGCAAAGTATGCTCAATGGCCACCCTAGGAGGCAAGGGCGGGAAATTGTAAGAAAGCCCTACTTGGCTCAATAGGGAGTCATCAGCTAGAATTTGCTGCCACGAGAAGCGAGGAGTTGAGGGATCGGCGGGATTGTTGTCAGTAAGAAGCTTAATCATTTTTCCTTGTAATCTTTTCTCATCCTCGTCTAAGGACCATTTCTTATCAACTTTGGGGTGGATCCCCTCAAGATCAGTAGGGAGCGTCCACCCAACACGAGAAATTATGAATAGCGGGTTGCTCTGCCAGTTGTGAACTTTGGAAGGAAGAGGGGTTAGGATTTTGGGTTTCTTGAATTTTAGCGACATACGAAGTTCGTTTGTCTGCTTGTCTTTTTGTGCATAACCCGTAAACATGTCCATTAGGAGGTGAAGGGTGGGTTCCCGCCTGAGTGCGCGACAAACGACTATAAAACAAGTCAAAACCCTTATGGCATTAGGGTGGAGTTCGGCTATTGCCGCGTTAGCTTTGAAAAGGACCAGAGAGATAAAGGGGTCAATAGGAATCCTAAGGCCCGCTTCTAGTTGTGACAGGAAAACCACTATACCATCTTGTCGCCGACGGATGGAGAGTAGCGACATGTCACCATCGTAGTTAGCTATATGGTAATTTAAGTGGTCTATATGGTATTGGGTATGAAAGGGGGTGATGTGAGAATTTGTCAAAGGGTCGTTTCCTGCCAGGTTAGAAGTAGAGGGATTATTGGTTAAGTTTGATTGTCCGCCAGCAGAAGTTGAGGCGCCAGGAGCTTCGAAGTTGGACATCTCGCCTGAATCAGAAGAAGAGACAATTTGTTTATAACGAGATCTATTTACTAAAGATCTCGCAGCGAGAAAGTCAGTATCTGAACTATCAGAATGAGTAGGAGGACCGTAAAAGCGACAAAGGTGTTCGCAAAGTTCGCGGGGAGTGAAAAATGTTTTGGACATGGGGGCTGAAAAATGAAGAAAACATTTGCCCCTAATCTCTATGGCATCAATGATGGCAGGATCTACTCTATTGACTCTAAGACAGTTTACCAAATCATCTCGTGGGATTCTCGCCCATATACCCCTAGTTAGATAATAAATACCACCGGTTTTTCCACATTGGCCATATCTAATTTGCCTAAGACAATTCTTAAACCTAGCCATGGTGATAAGTAAAACTTAAGAAAAGCAGAGGAAACTGAAATCAAAGATATTACCTGGGAAGTATGAAGGGTCGTTGATGAAGTCAAAAATGGATTGTAAGTTCGCCGGAATGTTAAGGGTACACCCAAAGGGTTTATGGTCCAGGATGATTAAATGGATGAATCAAGTTGTAGAACGAGTGTTTACGAATGGATTTCAAGGGGAAACAAGAATTTAACCAGGAGAGGAGGGAGAAACGAGGAGAATGGTGGTAATCAGTTCGCCGGAGAATCTTAGTGGTGGTCGGAAATTGCTTTAAGGGTCGGAGACTAGGAAGATAGGAAAAAGGTAAAAGGAGGAGGGGGGAGGTTATTTATATTAAAGGAATGTGAAACGGCTTTTTGAGGGGACAGTACAATTAATTGGCACCCAAAAATTTTAAAATTCCCCCCATTTAATGATTTCAAATTTCAAAAAGTCTTTTCAAATGTCACTTCATAACCGTCTGGCAGTTGTTGGGTGGCTTTGAGCGTGACACGTGGCATACAGGTGTCAGGTTTTTGGATATTTCGTAAAAAGGTCGAAATTCATGCGAGAAGTTGCGAGAAACCTAAATTTCTCGCCTGGAACATGAATGATCCAGGTCTTGAAATTGGGGGCTACTGAAGTGATTATGAAATATGGATTGGGCCTGATCAGTTCAAAGGGTTTAATGGACGTAATGGGCCATAGGTATCAAGGAAGATGAATAATAGTAACGATGAGTAATTTCTCGTCTTAAGAATGGTGAGAAAGTGTCGCGTATCAGTGGTGCGACATATGACGGGAAAAGAGAGTGGGCGGGATGTGCATGAAGCGAAAAGACAACCTTAACCACCTCTAATATTGAGTGACAAAGGGCGTAATTCAGGTTAAACAAATAAGTATGCTTTGTCGCCGTGGAAATTTTGTCGCCAGGCGACAAACGAGGACGAGGGGTAGCAATTGGCTGGGTTATCGACACGTGGTACCCACCCCCCATAATATTCAACAGTACAACGTGATGGGATTAGTGGTACTTTTTACTAACTTTGAGGGCAGTTGACTGACAAGGCGCAGATGATTGACACGTGTCCCAACAGGTATGGCCTATAATTATGCTGTGGTTTAAATAAATGAAAGAGAGCATTATCATGTAAGTTGGACTCTCTCTCTAAAAAAACTCTCTCTTCTCCCTTAATTTGACTACTTTCTTTTGATCTGAACTGTGGACTGATTCTCACGCCGGAGGGGTTTCACCGGAGTCACCCCCGGTTTAGTTCACTGTTGCTTACGTGTGTGTAGGTCCCAAGGTGAGCCATCCTAAGAAGATCAGCCGTAGTATCCATTGGAGTAGCTGGAGACTCAGCTCCTGATCAATACCATTTTCCATGGCAGCATCAGAAAAGAAAAAGAAACGGGAAAATGAAAAGCAACGGTCAGGTGGATCTCGCTGGGAAATCAGAGAGCCATGAAGTCGCCAGTGGAGGAAGAGATCGCCGTGATTGTCGCTGATGGGCTGCTGAGAATGGAAATTGAATGGAATATGAGTGAAAATTGAATGGAAATTGAAAAAGAAAAAGAAAGTGGAAAAAATTAATCAAAATGAGCTTCAGCACCACAAGGCTACTTTGGGCTGAAAGTTTGGTACGGGAAGGTGGGTTGAGAAAGTCAATGTTGACTCTCAGCCACAAAATGGATGGAAAGGACAACTGGACAAACGTGGGTCTTTTTTGGTGCAGTTAGTTTGGGAGACTGTATCAGGGGACTATCGTTAAATCTTCCGTTAAGTTTTCAACGGATTTCGTCAAAAATATCGTTAACCTCCGTCAGGTCGTCTCTTCCCATCTTTTATATTAATGCTAGATTATTTTTATATGAACCCATTATGTGAGAATATGATGGTATGCTTTGAAACCCGTCACATAGCAAAGTTAAATATGTTCTCTGTTTACTATGCTCACATGATAGAATGGATTAATTTTACAATAATTCCCTTGGACGAAAACTGAAAGTATGTTAAAGATGACTCGTATATGAAATTCGAATAAAATTTTATTGGGCTTTATTTAATTTTGGGGATATGAATTATTAAATTTTGAATGAGTCGGTCTGGGGAGAAACGCGTTTCTCCGTCGCGTCTGGAGAAACGGGGCAAGGTTTGTCGCGCGATATACTTAGCCAGTTTCTGGATATCACTT
The DNA here is from genome assembly GCA_022495995.1 of Adenophora triphylla var. japonica. NCBI lineage: Eukaryota > Viridiplantae > Streptophyta > Magnoliopsida > Asterales > Campanulaceae > Adenophora > Adenophora triphylla. Next base: position 95,856 of record JAFEMH010005646.1, read on the forward strand.
TCATCAGCTTCTGGATATCCAGAACATTGAATATGGATATCCAGAAGCTTTGAAAATGATATCCAGAAATCAAATATTTTTTTTGGATATCCTTTCCAAAGCTTCTGGATATCCGAACATTGAATATGGATATCCAGAAGCTTTGGAAAGGATAGCCAGAAAAAATATTTAGTTTCTGGATATCCTTTCCAAAGCTTCTGGATATCCATATTCAATGTTCTGGATATCCAGAAGCTTTGGAAAGGATATCCAGTTGTTGTGGCTAAGTATGTCGCGCGACAAACGTTGCCCCGTTTCTCCATAAGCGACGGAGAAATGCGTTTCTCCCCAGATTTTGTGATTTTGAATAGAGTTATTTGAATTAGTAATCATCGTTTAAGATGGGGTTGTGGAAATAAATTCTCGTAGTAAGATATTGGTTAATTGAACCTGTGAGTCAAAATGGGGATATGACTGTATGTTTACATTAAAATGACATGAAATATAAGTGGCTAAGTATGAATGAATGTGGATTAGTATTATCTTGCAGTAGGCTTCGTGTCAATTTGTTAAAATTATGTCTTATTGTTTACTGTTGAAAAATTGTCACATAAGTAAAATAGTGCATTTCGATCGAAATTAGTATAAAAGGATTATGAAACAAGAAAAATGATATTTCATAAAGTAAAATACATGAGTTTTATGCTCTATATTTATGTGTAAAATTATGTCAGAATTATGAAAAGATATGATATACCATCTGGAAATGAAAGTATCATGGTATATGGGTACGTTAACCTGCTACATATTTGAGATCTTGAAATGATGAATAGTGAAAAGTGACAGTCATGATAATATGCTTGAAATGAATGAACTCAGTAAAATGCGAAAGATATTTGTGGTTCATTATTTCTCTCATTTATATAATAGTTGCGTAATATTTGCTTGTTGTGACAAATAAAAAGAAAGTGTTTACTTGATTTGCAAATGACTACCTCGTGTCTTTTGTAGGTACTCTATCAAGTATGACAAAGTCGGCTAAGTTATTTTGTCGGAAGTTAAAGCTCCAGTGTGCTCTCTCCGGACTTGATAGGCTAGCATCCCAAACTGCGAATGATGGGCTAGCATCCCGAACTGCGAATGATGGGCTAGCATCCCGAACTGCGAATGATGGGCTCCCATCCCGAACTGCAAAGGGTTCGCACCCCGAACTGCTTCCAAAAGGTGGCCTCGCACCCCGAACTGCTTCCGAAAGGAGGGCTTGCATCCCGAACTGCTTATGTGACCCAAAGTTGATAAAGAAAGTTGCCGCTGATAAAGCCGCCCCAGAGTTGATAAAGTGAAGGTTTCTGTTAAAGCCAGAGTTGATAAAGAAAGTTGCCGCTGATAAAGCCGCCCCAGAGTTGATAAAGTGAAGGTTGCTGTTAAAGCCGGCCCCAAGTTGATAAAGTGAAGGTTGCTGTTAAATCCGCCCCAGAGTTGATAAAGAAAGTTGCCGCTGATAAAGCCGCCCGCAGTTGATAAAGTGAAGGTTCTTTGCTAAAGCCGCCCCAGAGTTGATAAAGTGAAGGTTGCTGTTAAAGCCGCCCCAAAGTTGATAAAGAAAGTTGCCGCTGATAAAGCCGCCCCAAAGTTGATAAAGTGAAGGTTGTTGTTAAAGCTGAACCAAAGTTGATAAAGTGAAGGTTGCCCCCAAGAAAGCTGGATCAACAGAAAGACCTGGGCTTGTAGGAACAGGCACAACGAGATCTGCGCTTGTAGGGCCAGACTCGGGAGACCTGCTCCTGTAGGGCCAGGCTCAGAAAGACCTGCGCTTGTAGGGCCAGGCACAACGAGATCTGCGCTTGTAGGGCCAGACTCGGGAGACCTGCGCTTGTAGGGCTAGGCTCAGAAAGACCTGCGCTCGTAGGGCCAGGCACAACGAGATCTGCGCTTGTGGGCCAGACTCGGGAGACCTATGCTTGTAGGGCCAAGCTCAAAAGACCTGCGCTTGTAGGGCCAGGCACAGAAAGTCCCGGCTTTTTAACAAGCACAGAAAAGTCCTGGCATAAGGTCAGGCACAGAAAGTCCTGGCTTTTTAACGGGCGCAGAAAAGTCCTGGCGGGGCTAGGCATATGGAAGCAAAATTCCTGGCTTCTAGGGCCATGCATATGGAAGCAAAAGTCCTGGCGGGGCTAGGCATATGGAAGCAAAAGTCCTGGCTTGTAGGGTTAGGCATATGGAAGCAAAAGTCCTGGCAGGGCCAAGCATATGGAAGCAAAAGTCCTGGAGGGGCCAGGCATATAGAAGCAAAAGTCATGGCTTGTAAGGCCAGGCATAAGGAAGTAAAAAGACCTGGCTCGTAGGGCCAGGCATAGAAAGTCCCGGCTTTTTAATCGGCACAGAAAGACCTGGCTTTTCTTAAGTCAGGCACAGAAAGTCCTTGCATAAGGCCAGGCACAAGAAAGACCTGGCTTTTCTTAAGTCAGGCACAGAAAGTCCTGGCATAAGGCCAGGCACAGGAAAGACCTGGCTTTTCTTAAGTTAGGCACCATGGCTTTTCTTAAGTCAGGCACAGAAAGACCTGGCTTAAAGGTGGCAGACACAGAAAGTCCTGGCTTTTTAACAGGCATAGAAAAGACCTGGCTTAAAGATGCCAGGCAAAAAGTTGAACAACATTGGAACTAGACAGTTTGGCCAAGTGGTCTAAGGCACAAGAATTGGTTTAAGTCGGTTTGGGTTTTATTCGGCATGGTCGAATGCGGCTTGTCAAGTGATGCTGTTTAGCATCAAGTAAGGTTTTGATTAGCGCGATTTTGATTAGCGCGGTATTGAATAGCGCGGTTTTGATTAGCGCGGTTTTGATTAGCGCATTTTTGATAAGTGCGGTTTTGATCAGTGCGGTTGTGATAAGTGAGGTTTGGCGGCGAGGTTTAGTCCAAGTGAGGTTTGGCCGCGAGGTTTAGGCCAAGTAAGGTTTTGACCTTGGCATACAAGTAAGTCGCCACGAAGCTAAGTAAAGCTGAAGGGCGGAAAGCATAACTAAGGAGTAAGGCTGCCTAAAGACAACCCTCACTCTTTCGAAGGGAGTAGTATGTATATGGAGATAAAGGTCGTAAAGTGAATCTTTGATAAGCTATCGAAGCAAAAAGATAAACTATTGAATTGAATTCCTATGAGATAGAATTTACCAACCTTTATTGCTTTCCGGTCTTGAGCTATCGAACAATTTATCGGTGTGATTTTGAATCACAGTCTTCGATCTTCAAAACCTTTGAACCTTCAGATTGCTTTGGACAATTTGAACTCTAGGCCTTGATCGTCGTACGAGCGAAGACCCTCTAGTAGTATCCACACGTAAGAATGAACCAAGAACAGTTCTTGAGAATTGCTAGATTCTTAAACCTATGGAAGAAATATTGAGAAACCTTTTTGGTGATTTTCTATCTTGAAAATTCGGCTCAATTTTGGCTGTTTACAGACTCATATTTATACTACATTAGTATTAGAGTTTGTGCCCTAATCAAATTAGGAAACAAGTGTAAACCGCCTCTGTGGCTAGTTGTGTCGCGCTACACAACATGCCAGATGGCCAGTTGTGTCGCGCTACACAACATGCCAGATGGCCAATTGTGTCGCGCTACAGAACAAGCCATATTAGGAACTCTTCAATCATTTCTTCCTTTGGTTTAACTAATTCATTCTAGATGTGTGTGACCCAATAGGATTATATTATGTTGGCAATGAGCTCGATCATATCGATCCTCATAATACATAAGCGGACTCTAGCAAGCCATTATGTCTACCCAAATAATATAACGTAGGAGTTCACGTTTCCAATGGTACACTTCCATTTCTCCCTTTGTCTCACGATGTTATATTGAACACAAGTCATGGTCCACGTCAACTTGTATCTGTTCAATGCTTTCTCGATCTTGAGTATAATGATAATCCAATCGCATTGGGGTGTGGCCACACACTTTCCATCATTATCACTCATTGAGGGGCCCAAGAAAAACATCTCTCTTTCGAGGGACAAATTCCATCTTGACTTATCATCCTTCCCATCATGAATCCGATCATGCCAAAGATAGCCTTTATAGATATCGTGTTAAGATATCGTTTGACTAAAATCAAACATAACTTTCATCATATGTAAGGTCATGATAATCTCAGGTCTAGGGACTAAATGAAGTGACCATATGAGATTTAATTATGACATTTGACCATGACATAAATCTCATACGGGTCAAGTCCAGTCACTTGTTCACTAACAAGTACCCATAATTTCAATGTGCATCTCTATGCATATAATCATCATATGATTATCCATTGACAATTATACTAATTATTCACTTAATAATTAGGGACGGATATTATTACAATAAATATGCAAAATATATAATAATCAAATAATATGCTTAATGATAAAGACGATACATAACGATTTTAAGTTAAACATAACTAAAGCCTAGGGCATTACACCAACAGTCTCCCACTTGCACTAGGCTCCATTTACGTATCGAATACTCATGGGTCTAACATGACCATCATGCTTCTGCCTAAGCGAGGGTCTTTGTTAGTGAATCCCTTATGTCATCATCGGTTGATACTTTGTATATCTTAACGTCACTACAAAAAATAACTCCTTTTATGACGGTCGACGGACCGTAGCAAAAAACTCAAAAACCGACACAAAAGATATTTGTGACGGTTTTGTGACGGTTTATTGGCCGACTTATTTGCGTGGGTCACAAATACTTTGTGTCGGGTGGTAAACCGTCATAATTGTTATTTGTGATGGTCTTTGTTACGGTTCAGAAACAATGCAAAAAAAACTGTGTCATATGCTTAAAAGTTATGTTACGCTTTTTTGCGACGGTTATAACCGTCACAATTGATATATTTATTACGGTTATTTACACGTCACCTCAGATAATTGTGTGCGACATATTAGTTTGTGACCGTATTTGAACCGTAACATATATTTTTATGTGTCAGTTTGTTTACCATAATAATAAAACAGTGCTGATATTTTTTTTTAATATTTGTTACGGTTTAAACCATTATATATATATATATATATATATATATATATATATATATATATATATATATATATATATAAAATAGTTTCTAAAATGGTAGTATATTTTTACTAAATCACAATTTCTAGAAAATATGTAAATGAAAAAGAGAATTTTTCCATTCCAAAATCAACAATACCACAATAATCCCAAAGTGCTTAATATCCAAAAGAAATAATCCCATAATACTAAACATGTGCTAAATGTATAACATTGTCCAAAAGCCATTATAGCCATAGAGCCATGTCAAAAGATAAACTCTGAAGTCACTAGCGGTGAAACGGTTGAAGATGTATCATTTGCCAACAAGTAGAATGAAGAGGCAGGGTTCTTATTTCAATGAAGCAACCATGGAATTAAACAATAGTCTGCCCCCATTCGAAATATTGAAGCTAGCAACAATAAACTTAGATTAGTAAGAAAGTTCTAATGCAGTTACCATCATATGCTTCTCGAACCATTTGATAGCTGCAATCACAAATTTAAACCTATCAGATTTATCGCCATATCCAAAAGGAACAAAACGCAACCATGTAAGCAAGGAGAACCTTTTTATTAACAAATAACCAATCTAGAAGGTAAACATCTTAAAGATGTGATAAAGGCACCCTGATAGTTAAATAGATGTAGAACAATCTACAACAGGTACTATCCAGGTTGGTACTGCTAAAGAAGTTTCTTGGCAGCGGAAAAGCAAACATAGACCTCCTCATAAACACAGACAATCAAGAGAGATTTTCATAACAGCATTTTAATATTAAGAATACTAGTGTAACGATTTGAGATGATGAAGATATAAAGAATATAACCAATGCCAAGATGCAACCAAGTTTTGCAATACCAGAATAGCAAAAGTCAAAACTCATTTTCTCGACCAAACACATTCCGACACAAGACATCATATTGCCTTCCCAAAGTTAAATGTTGTTCATATCTGAATCTATTGATAGGTAGGATGGTGCAGCTTAGATGAGTTCAAACCATGGTTGAGTAGTAACTTAACATGAGAAAGGAAATAAAGGTAAAATGTTGTATACCTTAGTTTTACTTGTCTTTGCATCAACAATTTTTGAAGAACTATCGCCAGAACTACAATCTTGTAATGGCTTTTCACTGGGAAATGCTGCTCCACCATGTGCATTGAGAAGTACGCAGTAGAAGTGGTTGGTGTCTGTCAAGACCTGTATAATTAGTGGAATATGCTAAGAATTCTTCCATTTTCTTGATTTAGGTTCTCCTTTATTACAAATTTGAAACAACCACCAGAAGAAACAGAGAAGACAATTAAGTATGAACATAAGGTGCCAGAAAGCAAATGATGCATCTCGTATATATACCTGAGATAACTGTATCTTTGGTTGAAAAGAACCTCCACGCCTTCTGTACATATGTCATTTTTTTTGTGACTTGTATACGATCTTTGGATGAGATTTGCAGCATGCTTGTCATCTGGTTCTAAGGGTGAACCTGCACCCTCTTGTCTATATAGGTTCACCAAATGCATGTGATCAATTATATACTCCTCCACCGGAGAAAGAAAGTCGCCCTTACAATTTTTGTCTGTCCCAAAGAAATAGCTGCATTTCTAAGAGAGGGATTAATTTCGGTGCAGTGGGAGGAAATTTATAAAGCTTTGGGCTGAAGAATTAACATTCAAGGTAAAGTGGGAGGAAATTTATTCAATGATACTGCACATTCTCATGTTAAAACTTTCGGAAAGGGCATAAGGTTGGAATAGTAGTATTATTACTCTCTTTGCTCGGATTATAATGGACATTATTTCAATCATCTGCCAACAACAATGCCCCAGATAACCCAATAAATAAATAAATTGATAGATGTTAATAATCTTGTTGACTTGAGTTCCACTAATGGTACTCAATTTGGTTTGAACTTTTAGATCTATGTAGAGGAGACTGCAAGTAGCACCACCAACAACAATAAAAGACAAAAAGAACGGAGGTCAATGGAGTGTAATTAGTTAAAGTATATTACGCAATCAATCTGTCTTAGATTGTCCATGACTATACATGTCTGCCTCATTAAGAACACATGGAAGCTTGCCTTCAGAATTGCGAACACATTATCATTAATGTTTGAAATATATTATGCAATCAACCTAACTGCCTTAGATAGTTCATGACTATACAAGTCTACCCCGTAGTAAGAAGTAAGAACAAGTTTATATGACTACAACACGGAAGCTTGCCCTCAGAATTGCTAACAATTATCAGTAATGTCAACAACCGAACTGTTGTTACAGTATCATCTAAGAATATATTTTAAACTTGTGGTAATGCAAATGTAAGACATTAACATCACGAACTGAAATAACAGCAAGGAGCTAGAAGATTACCTTGATGCCCAGATTTCTATGCGGGCGCGATCGGCAGCTCCTCCAGCCATTAACATATAGAGATTGATTTCAATGATTTTCTTCACAGATTGTGATGCTGTGAGTTAAGAATGAATAATGTGTCATACTTCTAAAACTAAAAGTTAACATGATGAAAAGGGAAAGTAGGAAAATAAAGTGAAAAGAATATGGTCCAGTATTCAAGGGACCTACTATTAAGAGTCCAAGATCAAATAAACCTAATCGAATACACACACACACACACACAATATCCATCCAAGATCAAGCCCATCATTAAATATAGAAAAAATAATAAACATGTATTCAAAGAATTATACATACACAATTAAGAGTGTATATGATTCTGTGTGACACAGAGAGGGGGAACCTAAGCTTGCGATCCGGAGCGACACAAGTAGACATTATCGGGCAAGTGAGTGATTTTGTCCGAAGCTCTATTTGCAACGTACATTCCTACACAACAACATCAACGATTTCGTAAACAAATTAAGTTACTCAAACAGCTGAGAAATGCAATTTAACACTAGGGCATTTCATGAAATCGGCCATTGAGCAAAACCCACAAAATAGAAACAATTATTTTCAATGTGCAGTAATTAAATTGCAAAAAAATAATGTAAATTAAGATAAAGGGTTGTTGAATCGGTGTTTACCAGTACTAGTACGAGAATCAGCGCCGAGAACAACGCCGCCGTTGTAAGTAACGCCGATGATGGTGGTTCCCATGGAATGGGCCTCGTTCAGATCGCTCATACTGAAATCCATTGCTGTAGATTGGTCTGTTCGAAACTACGCATATACTGAGAGAGAGAGAGAGAGAGAGAGAGAGAGAGAGAGAGAGAGAGAGAGAGCGAGAGAGCGCGAGAGAGAGAGAGATTACCGAGTGAACGAGGTGAGCGAATCAAGGGCGGCGGCGAGAGCGAAATTTCCAGCGGCGACAATGGCAGGGAGGGGAATGAACGAGGGGATATTGGCTGAGAAAATGGAGTCGCTTAGGGCTTTAGGTTTAGGGCTTTCACGAAATTTTGGGAGGGAAGGGGTAGAGGGAAGCTTTTACACGAAATTTTGGGAGGGAAGAGGTAGAGGGAAGCTTTTACACGAAATTTTGGGAGGGAAGAGGTAGAGGGAAGCTTTTACCTGTGTGAGTGAATTTTGGAAATTTTTTTGTTTATTTGATGCAATTAATGAAAATGAAAAAAGTAAATATTTTTATAAAAACAATTGTTACGGTCATATTAAAAGTATTGTAAATAGAAAAAAAAATTTGCTCGTTAAAAGCTTTTGTTACGTTTTAGAAAAGACCGACACAAAAATATTTATTTATCTCGGTTTGTAGAAAACCGTAGTAGACAATTTTTTATTTTTTACGGTCTTAAAAACCGTAATAAATAAAAGTCTATTTGTGTCGGTTCGACGGACCGTAACAAATAAAGTGTGGTAAAAGACCCCTTTTTTTGTAGTGCGTCTTCTCATTCTTCATGAATTCCTCGAAAAACGTCTAAGTGAGTGTTTGGATCGCTGTTGTGATCTTGGTTCCATTGTTTGCACAAATGGCACCACAATTGTCACAACAAAAGTTTCACCGATTAGTGATACTTGGAACATTTTCAAAATACTAAACAAACTTTTGATCCAAACTGCCTCCTTTTAGCTACATCATATGTTGCTAAAATTTGGCCTTAGTCGTAGAATCGGCTACGATTTTCTGCTTGAAATTATTCCAACAAAACCGTACCTCTAATAAGCATAAACACAAATCCTAATTGCGATTTTAAAAGAACTTTGTTAGTTTGGAAGCTAGCATCTATGTAACCCTTACAACAAGATTATCTTCCAATCTTTCAAATACCAAGAACGTATCCTTAGTTCTTCTTAAGTACTTAAGGATCATCTTGACTGCCATCCAATGGTTTACATCGGGATCAGATTGATATCGACTCATCATGCTTAGAGCATATGAGACGCCGGGTCTAGTACAAATCATGGCATACATGACAGATCCAAATGCCGAAGCATATGGAACTTCATTCATTTCCCTTTTGCTCATCAGTTGTCATAAGACAATGAATATTGTTAAGAGAAATACCATGACCCATTAACAAGCTACTCTTCTTAGACTCTTCTAAGAATCTTGTCAATGTGGATACTTTGACTCAAACCAATTTATCCTTCTAGATCCATCTCTATAGATCTTGATGCCAAGGATGTAAGCGGCTTCACCCATATCTTTCATTGAGAAACCTTTCCTTGACCAAGACTTTGACAGTCTTAAGTATCGGAACTTTGTTTTTCCAATGAGTAAGATATCATTGTCATAAACAATAGAAATAATACTACGCTCCCACTGCATTTCATGCATACACAAGATTCATCTTTATTCTTTGATGAAGTCAAACTCTTTGACCAATTCATCAAAACGAAGATTCCAATTCCTTGAAGCTTGCTTCAACCCATCTCATGGATCTTTGCAACATGCATACTTTATTAGAGTTTCTTGGATCGACAAACTATTTGGGTTGTGTACTATACACATCCTTAATAATCTTTCCATTTAAAGAAAGTCGTTTGACATCCATTTGTCATATCACAGTCACAATATGTGATAATGTGTAAGTACCCAAATCTGGCTCATGCCTTCCGGTTAAATTTCCCGGCAATTTCGGTAAGTTTCCCGGTAATTCCCCGGACCTTCCTAGTGTTCCGGAAATATTCCGGAACAGTTCCAAATTAATTAAAGGCTGAAGAGGAGCCTTCCTAATTAAGAAACACGTTTTTCTTAATTAGGAAGAAGTTTCTAGAATTTGCCACCTTGCATGGTTCTAGAAATGCTGAGTCACAATGGATAATGCCGCACGACTGCATTAGCTCGCGGTCCCTAGCCGCACGGCTTCATTAGCCTTATCCAGACTGCCTATAAATAGAGCCCTCCTCTACCCATTTTGATCATCCACAAGAGGCATCAAATACTCATATTACGAAGAAATACTCCCAAGAAGATGCTGGAAGTCCAAGAAGGTGAAGAAGAAGGCCAAGAAGCTACCTCCCTCCTCCTTGAAAATCCAAGATCAACCTCTCCTCCTAGCTCCATCCAAAGAAGAAGGAAGCCATTGGTAACCTCGCACGCCCTAACCTCGCATCCTAATTACTTTATAAATTGCTCATTGCATTACCTTTATATTGTTTGGGACTTGGTAGATTAAAGATCATATCTTTATATTCCCCCTTCCCCTTTTGCATGCATTAGACATCATTTGTCATAAAAAATGTAGTCTTTCCCTATAAAGGTGCATCCTTTGCACCTAAAACCCCCATTTTCCATTAAAAATGTCATCTTTATGCATCCTTTGGATATAAAAATCAAATCTTTTCAATCAAAATGCATCCTTTGCATTCAAAATCCTTTTTCCAAGCATCATTTGCTTTAAAGATCATGTCTTTACCATAAACTAGCATCATATGCTTTTCAAAATGCAATCTTTATGCATCATTTGCATAATGAATGCCAATTTCTTCATAAAAATGCATCATTTGCATAAAAATCATATCTTTATGCATCATTTGCAATAAAGATCATTTCTTTGAATCAAATGCATCATTTGCAACCCAAAAATGTCATCTTTTCATTAAAAATGTCATTTTTACATACGTTCCCCCATTCCCCATTAGTAACCTCGGAATGGACCGATGTAAAAGATCCTATCTTTATATCGTTCCTTCCATAAAGGTTTCATAATCTCTTTAGAAAAGGGATACCTTTGAACCCTATATCTCCGATTATCACTTAAGATGAGTATGAAGCATCTATACGAGCTCGACCATCTTAAAGTGTAGGATTGATGGGCTAAGGATCCTCCTTTTCTAAAGAACCTCATCTTTGACTACAAAGAGAGTCATTCTCTCGATCACGCAAGTCCCAAGGTCCAAAAAAAATGCGATGATCACAAGTCCAAGATGAGGGCGGGATCATAATCCCGAATACATAAAATCCAAGAAATCCCGAGCGACAACCAATAAATGGTTTGTACGTCCGGAAGACGACTTGGGACATTCCCTCCTTATTATCATTAAACACATGCACACAAGAAAGCACGCAAGCAAGCACGATTAATGGGATCTTGGGAGACTTGCTTCGGCAAGGCACCTTGGGTGAACGACGATCCGTTCTTCCCAAGGGGTAACTTAACCTCCGAACCCATAAAACCTTTTTTTCAAAGTTTTGAGGTAATCAAAATGGCGTGGCGACTCCGTTTTTCAAATTAAATCGGATGTCTTCAAACTAGCGTGAATCCAACAATACACAAAATTTTGGGCACACATTCACAGTTTGGCGACTCCGCTGGGGACATCCCAAAGGAGAAAAGCTTTCATTTTCAAAACAAAAATCGATATTTAGTATATAGGTGGAAACCACTTACCCTTCCTGTACACTCCCTGATGTGGGAGTTGGGATAACCGGTGGTTTAACAATCCCACGTACCAGTATCCCTTTTCGAAAAAAAAATGAAAGAAAGCTTTTCCCTTTGAGCGGGTTAGACTCCCGTCGCTGATTTCATTAATCGTGCTTGCTTTATTTACCTTGCATTGCATCATTTGCATCTTGGAATCTGTGCATACTTTGAACGGGAAACAACCCGAAAAATAGCAAAAGGAGTGGAACCTGGAAAATTGATCCATGCAATCGTACGGCTCAATCCTCCTTGGATTCTGACCGGGCAACCTTAGTGGCAATTCCACCAGGAAAAATCATGGTTAATCTGGCAGTCCTAGCATCTTGGGGCTACTCAGCTTCATGACTGACTGGGGCTCCCAGAAAATTTATGTGCTTACGTGCTGCATTTTCCCCGTCCCGAAAATCATTCCTTTAAAACACATTTATGAAAATCTCTGTTTTAACTCAAAAAGGAACATTTTTAGGAGACCGCACACTACGCGCACCTGATATATCCTGTACACTTTGCACGCACATCCTTCAAACCCGAGGGTGGTTCCAGCTGCAGTCACGGACAGCCTTACGATGCTCCCGGGCGCGCACGGAATCATCCCAACCTCCCCATGGCAGCCAGTGTCGACCAATGCACAGTCCGTGTCACACGTTTCAAAAAACCGTGATTTTTGGTTGGTTTTTGGTCTAGTCCGTGTCATATAGCCCAGTTGCATACCCTCGTAAAGGTCAAGCCTTAGTTCATAACGGAAGCCAAGATTTTCGCTCAAGTGGAACTCTGCCAAAATTCCGACAAGGAAAAATTGGTAGGATCTTGACTCCGACATTGACTTTGACCTTGACCCGCACGGAATGCGTAAGAGTCGAGACCGAGTCTTTGCCAACAAATCAAAAGATCTTTCGCTCAAGCGAAGCTCTGCCAAAATTCCGACAAGGAAAAATTGGCAAGATCTTGACCCGGCATTGACTTCGATTCTGACTCACGCCCGGCGTATGCAACGAAGTTCAATGTGACACTGTGTCATCCGGCTTTTGCCGCCCGACCCATGCCTATTATCTTCTCGGACATTGCCGAAAGTCAAAACGTCATTCGCTCAAGCGAAATTCTGCCAAAATTCCGTCAAGGCAGAAAGACGAGACTTTCCCGGTATTGCCTTGACCATAATCCGCATCGCTCGTGCGTTGAAAGTTCCTATGACCCGCTAGACCCGTTAGGAGCGTTCTTTACTCTCGGTCGGTGGGATCCGCGTGCCCTATAGGACCCTCGCCCGGGGCTGTCCACCTTGGGAGGTCGAAATACAGGTGGAATACGAGGGGCTTATAGACGTAGTGACGGAACCCACTGATCCAGGATCTAGAGTAGTTGCGAAAAAGAAGGGCAGAACCCCTTTTCCAACCAAATAGAAATTAAATAAAAGACATTGTTTTAAGTAAACTTGAACAATTAATCATAATTACATGGTCCTATCTCTGAAATCCTTAATCGAGACCTCCTCGGTCCGATATCCGATTTTCCTATCTCGACCCTTCGTGGTCAAATCCCTAATCGCGACCTCCTTGGTCCGATCTCCGATTTTCTATCTCGACCTTTCACGGTCAAATCTCTAATCGCGACCTCCTCGGTCCGATCTCCAATTTTCCATCTCGACCTTTCGCGGTCAAATCTCTAATCGCGACCTCCTCGGTTTGATCTCCGATTTTTTTTTCTCGACCTTTCGCGGTCAAATCTCTAATCGCGACCTCCTCGGTCCGATCTCCGATTTTCCATTTCGACCTTTCGCAGTCAAATCTCTAATCGCGACCTCCTCGGTCCGATCTCCGATTTTCCATTTCGACCTTTCGCGGTCAAATCCCTAATCGCGACCTCCTCGGTTCGATCTCCAATTTTCCATTTTCGACCTTGTGTGGTCAAATCCCTAATCGCGACCTCCTCGGTCCGATCTCCGATTTTCCTATCTCGACCTTTCATGGTCAAATTCGTAATCAAGACCTCCTCGGTCCGATCTCCAATTTTCCATTTTCGACTTTGTGTGGTCAAATCCCTAATCGCGACCTCCTCGGTCCGATCTCCGATTTTCCTATCTCGACCTTTCATGGTCAAATTCCTAATCAAGACCTCCTCGGTCCGATCTCCGATTTTCCATCTCGACCTTTCATGGTCAAATCTCTAATCGCGACCTCCTCGGTCCAATCCCCGATTTTCGATCTCTACCTTCCAAGGTCCAATCTTTTCCGATCAGTTAGGATTAGGAGAAAATGTGTTCTGAGCAAAACTTAAGCAAATAAGTGCATGTTACTTGAGCCTTCAGCCTAAACACTTACCTCCAAGCCTAAACACTTACTCCCGAGTCTAAACCTTGTCTACCCCCAAGTCTAAACCTCTCCTATCCCTTTCCCACAGCGAGAAAGAAGTGGGTGAGAACACCGGGTCAGCGACTTGTTAGCGCAGAATTCTCAGACAGGTTCGCTGTAATCCTCGGCTTTGTCGGTCCGCAGAGTCGAATGGCCGATTTGATAGAGAACAACAGTGGTTTGGGTAACCAGATGACTAGGGAAGAAAAGCTAGCCTTAGCCTTGGAAAACAGTCGTAAGGTCCATGATGAACAGCAAGCCATGCTCATTGATGCGCTCCGTCGTCATGGGGTTCAGATATTGGTTGAGTCCAATGGTTCCCTGGTTATGGTAGAAGATGAGACTCCAGAAGCAGCCATCTCAGCTCCCCCAGTCTATAACCAATGCCCTCCTCTATCCACATGTGATCCCTTACCAAGGACTACCCCTTGTCAGTCCTTTCCAACATCCCAAGCCATCAGGGCTCCAACGCCCTCGCCTCCTCAGATAAGACCCAGCTTTGAATCCTCCCAAACATATCCCAATATCCCTCGAAGTCCTCCTGTGTTCACTTCCTTCCAAAGAATATGCTCGATCAACAAAGTTCGTCCCCGTGACTTTTCCGACCCATTTCTTTGGACAACTTGTACTTGCTCCAGTTGCCCCAGTGGCCTCAAATCCCTCCACTTCCACCGCATCATGGGCACGTAACGGATCACCGCCTCGATGCGATAGGGGGTTCAGAAGCTAGCAGAAAAATGGAAAGCTCAAGCGTCCTGGCAGTCCAACCAGCAAAGAGTAGCTAGACTAGGGTCTACCTATCCTTAAAAAAAAATAAAAAATAGTCTCTCAGTCAACCTTCGTAGGTTCTAGTACTTTTCTTTTTCAATAAAGTCCTCCACGGACATTGTAATTAATCTTTAATTTTCTATAAAAGAGTCTTTTTCTTTTCTTGTTAGACTTAAGACATTATTTGCACACCTACATTACATTTAATGAAATGGTTTTTTTTTATATGATCACTTGCATTACTCAACAAATAATCTCTCGAAATAATTTACATTCTGATTAATCAGTGTGAGAAAGTCAACTAATGCCTTCCCCATACACTTTCCTTACTCCACAAAAGGCCTCCATCAAGCCATACACTTCCCAAACCATGTCCTCACCATCACCTTGACCAAGTCAATGACGGCGGCAACATCAAGGGACAACAAAAGGCCACTCAGCTTCGAAAGATTGACCCCGTGTCGACAACGACCTAGGAGCCTGCCTTAGACCTCAAGGATATCAAGAAAGTTCAAGAAGAGGCTTGCCTTGGCCCTCAGGTGCTTCATAAAATAAAAAAAAATGTAGTGCAAAAAGAGTAATGCCCGGCTAGGCGAAAATCCCTAAAAGGGCGAGTCTAGGCAAAAAACGAGGGTTGCACATAAAAAAGAAAGAAAGAAAAAAATCTCGGTGCAAAAAGAGTAATGCCCGGCTAGGTGAAAATCCCAAAAAAAAAAAAAAAAAAAAAAAGGCAGTCTAGGCAAAAAACAGGGTTGCACATAGAAAATAAAAGAAAATAGGGCCAAGGACCCAGCACCGCCAATCAAAAGCTTGACGGACAGGCAAAATCAAAGCTCAAAGAATGAAAGTTGTCGATAACAATGGGGCGGTCGAAGCAAAGCCAGAAGCATTTCATAAGCCTGTAGGCACGTGCAAATCCTTTCTCCCCCAATTGAAAGACGAAAATCAGAAGCAGCCGTCCAAAGATGGCTTGGTCAAGAAATCATCCCGAGGCTCACGCCTCATCATCCAACCTTTTCATCCGAGCCTTTTCACTAAAGAAACCACAAATCCCATTTCCCAAAGCCTGAAACAGTCCGGCCGAAGCCGAACTACGGCGACCTGAGCTCCTCACAATGAGGGGAACGTAGGCAACCAGAAATGGTCCGGTCAATAGCATATCCAAATTCCAGAAAAATTCGGTCCCATCGGATGACCTCTCTCATAAACATATCCAAATTCCTGAAAAACCGGTCTCATCAAATGACCTCTCCCATAGACACAGTCAGATTCCAGAAAACCTGGTCTCATTAATGACCTCCCTATACACAAACCTTCCTTTCACACCAGCCAACCTTGATCCGCGACATTGGTTGACTTTCTCCTCATGATTAATAAGAATGTTTTTTTTTCATATCAAGATTAGTGGTTGAATAACCCGAACATTAACAAAGGGTTTTAAGAAATCTTGTGATCATTGTAAATAAAACAAGTTTTCAGATGTCTTGACAAGTCTTCCTTTTCTACATCTTTGGAAAAATAGTGCTAAACACTGATTTTCTGTCAGCAGGGGCTTCCATACACTTTTACAAACCTTTCTACGCTTATACTCTCTCAAAAGAGTCAAACCCAAAGCGAGTTTTTGTGCCTACGTCGAATAAGGCCATCAAAATAACACAAAATCGGGATCTATTCCCACCTTTCGAAAAATATGCCCCTGCATGTATAAATTCTTCTCTTCGTCCACATCTCCTTAAGGTTGACTGAGCGACTAAAGGAAATAAGAAAGTAAGTACGAAAGGATAGGTCTTCCCTCTTCTGCTACAATTCGCATTAGGGCTACCATGAAACTCTTCAAGTCTGGGGCTTTGCCAAGCCATTTCTTTAGACTGGGGCTTCTTTAGTCATTTTTGGGGTTCGCATCGGGTTCTTTACTAGGTCCCTAGATGGATTCAGTTTTGGTCAGATCAACCTCAGGATTACTTCCGCAGTACCAATCATATTGGGATTTTTGCTAGGTCATCAGATTGGGGCTTCACCAAGTCACTTGTTCGTAACCTAAAACTTAGCCTACTCAGTTCATCCAACCGGGGCTTTGCCAAATGAAAGGATCTTTCCTTTCTTTAATAAGACATGGGGATTTTCCTTAGACCGGGGCTTCGATAAGTCGCATCCACCCCTCGAAGAGAGGTTTGGTCACTTCGACATCTGCTTTAGTCTTTGGTGGTAAAAGCCTGTCAGCATCAGCTTCAAATGCCAGAGTGTAAGAAAGGAACATTCATCGAGACCCGAGGTTTAAACCCAGTCTCAGCCCAAGAGGGAATTCTAGTCCACGTTGACAACATCTCAGCAACAATGGCAGTTCAGTCCGCACCCAAGGAATACAATCCCACTTGCTTGAAACCCTTCTTAAACAATGTTCAAACACATTCCATATGTACATCCAGACCAGTCCCTACCATGTTTCCAAGAAAAAAAATCACCCCCAGGCTCAAATAACGTGCCAATTGCTAATGATAACATTTTCTCCCAAAAGCGCCTTCGTTACTTCCGTTATAACGAGATAACGCCAGGCGACAGTTTCCTATTTGTCAAAAAAATCCAACTTTAGCTACCTCTATCACAGATTGAGAAGTATGCTCAAGTTTGTCCAGCTATAGCTACCTCTATCTACTCGATAGTGACGTAAGCTTTAGCTTCCTCAGGTGACAACCTCCATTAATTGTCAAAACCTCAAGGATCCTAGACATCGTTCCTAACTGTCTAGATGAAGCTTGAACTACGATCAAGGCTTGATTCCTCCGGGATACGTAGGTAGCCTTTCATAAAAAGGTCCAGCCATCCGACCACATTGGTCACCTTTTTCTTTCCCCATTCCTCAATGGTGCGTAAGCTTTTCATAAAAGTCCAATTTTATGACCACATTGGTCACCCCTTTTTTTTATTTGGCACATTCATAGTAGGATCGGCTGTTTGACCTCCTAGGTCACCCCGTTTCCATCCTTATAGTAAGGGACCAATATCTCTTTGCCATTGCCCCGAAGGGATCAGGTTTGTGACCTCTTTGGTCACCCAATTCCAACCCGTATCGGCAATTCCAGTCCAATTCCAAAGGTTCTGTAAAGTACAATTCAGGCTACCTATGTCACGCGACAAACCTAGCCACTTGGCATACTGAGTCGTGCGACATACTAAGCCCCTGTGGCTGATTTTTTACAATTTTGTCCCTGAAGGCTCCATTTTACCAATTTTGTCCCCCGTAGGCCTCTTTTACCCTTTGTGCCCCTGGCATTTTCAATCACTTTCAATCCAGTTTTCCCTCCAGTGCCCCCGAGGCCTATTTTACAAATTTACCTCTGTAACTTAGTTTATTTGCCCTTGGCATTTTCAATTTTATTTTTCAAATAATCAGGGTACATCCCAGTTTTCTTTACAAAAAATTATTCGGGTACGTCCCACTTTTCTTTACAAAAACTATTGATTCCTTCCTAAATCCATCATTTTTTTTTTCGCGATCTCCGTTATTCCAAGGTAAAGGAATAACATTTCGACCTTTCTCGCGATCTCCGTTATTCCAAGGTGAAGGAATAACATTTCGCTCTCTTTCGATCTCCGTTATTCCAAGGTAAAGGAATAACACTTTCTCCCAAGTTTCCCCGTTACATCCAAATAGATATAACGTTTCCTCCGGGAAACCCTCCGTTATTGCCAAATGGGATAACGTTTCCTTCGGGAAACCCTCCGTTATTGCCAAATGGGATAACGTTTCCTCCGGGAAATTCTCCGTTATCGCCAAATGGGATAACGATTCCTCCGGGAAATCCTCCGTTATCGCCAAATGGGATAACGTTTCCTCCGGGAAATCCTCTGTTATTGCCAAATGGGATAACGTTTCCTCCGGGAAATCCTACGTTATCGCCAAATGGGATAACGTTTCCTCCGGGAAATCCTCCGTTATTGCCAAATGGGATAACGTTTCCTCCGGGAAATCCTCCGTTATTGCCAAATGGGATAACGTTTCCTCAGGAAATCCTCCGTTATCGCCAAATGGGATAACGTTTCCTCCGGAAATCCTCCGTTATCGCCAAATGGAATAACGTTTCCTCGGAAATCCTCCGTTATCGCCAAATGGGATAACGTTTCCTCGGGAAAACCTCCGTTATTGTGCCAAATGGGATAACGTTTCCTCAGGAAATCCTCCGTTATTGCCAAATGGGATAACGTTTCCTCCGGAAATCCTCCGTTATCGCCAAATGGGATAACGTTTCCTCCGGGAAATCCTCCGTTATCGCCAAATGGGATAACGTTTCCTCCGGGAAATCCTCCGTTATTGCCAAATGGGATAACGTTTCCTCCGGAAATCCTCCGTTATCGCCAAATGGGATAATTTTTCTTGTTAAAAATTTCAGTTATTGCCAGAAGGCAATAACATTTCGACTTTTTTCGCTTTATTTCGATCTCCGTTATTCCAAGGTGAAGGAATAACATTTCGACTTTTTTCGCTTTATTTCGATCTCCGTTATTCCAAGGTGAAGGAATAACATTTCGACTCATTTCGCTCTTTTTCGATCTCCGTTATTCCAAGGTGAAGGAATAACATTTTGACTTTTTTCGCTTTATTTCGATCTCCGTTATTCCAAGGTGAAGGAATAACATTTCGACTTTTTTCGCTTTATTTCGATCTCCGTTATTCCAAGGTGAAGGAATAACATTTCGCTCTCTTTTGATCTCCATTATTCCAAGATAAAGGAATAACATTTCGACTCAGTAAAAGCTCGAACTACGACCTGGCTTGATTCCCCCGGGATACGTAGGTAGCCTCCTGTAGGTTCAGCCAATTTGTCACATATGACGCCCCCTTTCCCCAGTGGATTCCGAACTACGACCTGGCTTGATTCCTCCGGGATACGTAGGTAGCCTTTCATAAGAGGTTCAGCCACTCGACCACCTCGGTCTCTCAATCCGTCTCGGCATTCGCCAGATCGGATCCTTTTCTATCGACAACCCCACTCGCCTTGCAAGTGACGTTGCCGAGGGGCTTCTGTAAGTACCCAAATCAGGCTCATGCCTTCCGGTTAAATTTCCCGGCAATTTCGGTAAGTTTCCCGGTAATTCCCCGGACCTTCCTAGTGTTCCGGAATTATTCCGGAACAGTTCCAAATTAATTAAAGGCTGAAGAGGAGCCTTCCTAATTAAGAAACACGTTTTTCTTAATTAGGAAGAAGTTTCTAGAATTTGCCACCTTGCATGGTTCTAGAAATGCTGAGTCACAATGGATAATGCCGCACTGCTGCATTTGCTCGCGGTCCCTAGCCGCACGGCTTCATTAGCCTTATCCAGACTGCCTATAAATAGAGCCCTCCTCTACCCATTTTGATCATCCATAAGAGGCATCAAATACTCATATTACGAAGAAATACTCCCAAGAAGCTGCTGGAAGTCCAAGAAGGTGAAGAAGAAGGCCAAGAAGCTACCTCCCTCCTCCTTGAAAATCCAAGATCAACCTCTCCTCCTAGCTCCATCCAAAGAAGAAGGAAGTCATTGGTAACCTCGCACGCCCTAACCTCGCATCCTAATTACTTTATAAATTGCTCATTGCATTACCTTTATATTGTTTGGGACTTGGTAGATTAAAGATCACATCTTTATATTCCCCCTTCCCCTTTTGCATGCATTAGACATCATTTGTCATAAAAAATGTAGTCTTTCCCTATAAAGGTGCATCCTTTGCACCTAAAACCCCCATTTTCCAATAAAAATGTCATCTTTATGCATCCTTTGAATATAAAAATCAAATCTTTTCAATCAAAATGCATCCTTTGCATTCAAAATCCTTTTTCCAAGCATCATTTGCTTTAAAGATCATGTCTTTACCATAAACTAGCATCATATGCTTTTCAAAATGCAATCTTTATGCATCATTTGCATAATGAATGCCAATTTCTTCATAAAAATGCATCATTTGCATAAAAATCATATCTTTATGCATCATTTGCAATAAAGATCATTTCTTTGAATCAAATGCATCATTTGCAACCCAAAAATGTCATCTTTTCATTAAAAATGTCATTTTTACATACATTCCCCCATTCCCCATTAGTAACCTCGGAACGGACCGATGTAAAAGATCCTATCTTTATATCATTCCTTCCATAAAGGTTTCATAATCTCTTTAGAAAAGGGATACCTTTGAACCCTATATCTCCGATTATCACTTAAGATGAGTATGAAGCATCTATACGAGCTCGACCATCTTAAAGTGTAGGATTGATGGGCTAAGGATCCTCCTTTTCTAAAGAACCTCATCTTTGACTACAAAGAGAGTCATTCTCTCGATCACGCAAGTCCCAAGGTCCAAAAAAAATGCGATGATCACAAGTCCAAGATGAGGGCGGGATCATAATCCCGAATACATAAAATCCAAGAAATCCCGAGCGACAACCAATAAATGGTTAGTACGTCCGGAAGACGACTTGGGACATTCCCTCCTTATTATCATTAAACACATGCACACAAGAAAGCACGCAAGCAAGCACGATTAATGGGATCTTGGGAGACTTGCTCCGGCAAGGCACCTTGGGTGAACGACGATCCGTTCTTCCCAAGGGGTAACTTAACCTCCGAACCCATAAAACCTTTTTTTCAAAGTTTTGAGGTAATCAAAATGGCGTGGCGACTCCGTTTTTCAAATTAAATCGGATGTCTTCAAACTAGCGTGAATCCAACAATACACAAAATTTTGGGCACACATTCACATAATGGCAATTGAAACTTCTAACAGACTTCGACATTGTAACTGGCGAAAAAGGTTTCAACATAGTCAATACTATGAATTTACCTAAATCCCTTTGTTACAATCCTTAGTCATGAAAGTATACACCTTCACATCCATGTCGGTCTTTTAAAGACCTACTTGCACCCTTTAGTTTTTACACCTTCAGGTAGCCCAATCAAGTTCCAAACATGATCATCAAACATGGATTGCAATTCGGACTCCATGGTTCCTAACCATTTATCCAAATTAGGAGTGGACATCGCCTCAAGATAGGAAGTAGGATCGTCATTCTCAATGACTTCCATCTTATTACATTTCGAAACGAGAAATCAATATTTCTTGAGTTCGGATCGTAACCTATCCGATCTACGATGGACTTGTGCATCTTGAACCGGTTCCACAACTCATTGTGAACTTGGTTCCGTCTCTACTCTTGGTCCCATATTATTTTCGGGTTCTTGAACTTCTTTCAAGATTAATTTTACTCCCACTAGATTCTTTATTGAGAAACTACTTCCCAAGAAACGAATCGTATAGAGCAACAAACGTTTTGTTCTCTTTGCGGTTGTAAGATTAATTTCCGAAAATAACCTTGTCAGATTTGGTGCTAACTTATCAGAGACAAGTCTCTTTATATAAGCTTTGCAACCCCAAATCTTCATGAAAGACAAACTAAGTTTTCTTCCATGCCACATCTCATGTGGGGCCTTAGAAACCGATTTAGTAGGGACTCGATTCAGTGTAACCGCATTATTTCTAATGCATATCCTCAAAAGTAATTAGGAAAGTCAACTTGACGTATCATCGAATGAACCATGTCTTACAAGGTTCGATTTCTCCTTTCAGACACACCATACAATGTGGTGTTCCGGGTGGAGTCAACTCTGAAACGATTTCATAGTTTTGAGATGATTGTCAAACTCTTGCCTCAAATATTCACCACCTCGATCTAATCGAAGTACTTAATAGTTTTGCCAAGTTGTTTTGTACTTCATCTTGAAATGTTCAAAACATCTCAAACGATTCACCTTTGGACTTCATCAGATAGACATAGTCACATCTAGATAAGTCATCGGTGAATGTGATGAAATACCAGAATCTTCCCCTAGCATTGCTGCTTAATAGTCCACATACATCTCATGTACAATGACCAATAAGTCACTAGCCCTCCCACTACTCTTAGTGTAGGGTGGTTTGGTCAATAATCCCAATAAACAAGATCCATATTCCTCAAATGACTCATGATCATATGAGTCTAAAAGTCCGTGTTAATGGAGTTTAGATATATGTTTCTTATTTATTTGACCAAGCCGGCAATGCCATATGAACACGTTGTTCATATTGTTCGGTTCAGAATTCCCATTTATATTTTAGATATCTTCAATATTATTTTGTTTCTTAACATCAAGGATATGAAGACCATTCAATGACATATGCAATACAATAAGGCATATCATTAAATAAATATAAAACTTCTTATTGAAAATAAGAAAATTTTATCCTTCATCATCCATTTAAGAAACGGAAATAATACTCCTACTCAAATCCGGAACGTAGTCATACTTGTTCAAAACAAGTACTACTTCACAAGGTAAAGTGACTTCATAAGTCCCTATGGCTAATGTAGCAACCCTTGCTCCATTCTTACGCATAGGTTTAATTTACCTTCTTTGAGTAGCTTTCTATTCTTTGTTCCTTGCACATTTAAACAAATGTGGGATCCAATCCGATATCATATACCCAAGAACAAGAAGTCGAAAGGAAAATATCTATCATATAGATGCTTGAAGTAGTAGCAATCATATTGCCCTTCTTCACCTTTTAGGCCTTCCTAATAAGCCTTGCAATTTTGCTTCCAATGACAATCTTATTACAATGATAGCAAACTGCATCCTTTTGAGACACTTTGGGTTTAGCCTCTTCGGCTTTGACAACTTTTGTCCTAGGTTTGACAACCTTTGCTTTACCTACTTTTCCTTCCTTTTGAACCCTTTTCTTGTGTTAACCATTAACACTATTGCGGATTGCTCCTTGTTGCATCTTATGCATTAAGAGCCTTTACTACAACATACATCTTTTGCCTATTTCGCATTTGGAACATTTCCTTTTGCGTTGTGCTAGAACAAAAAGTAACTTCCATGTTTTCAAGGTTTTTCATAAGAGCCTTTAAACATGGTGGCAAGTATAAGGCAGACAATACTATTAGAATCATCAACATGTTTCTAATGTTGCTCCTTATTTGCCCTTTGCAACATTTGCAGTGGGTTCAGCAGGAACGAATTCGTCAAGAACGTACACATTTGCCTAAGAACAATTCTTGAGCATCTGATCAAATCAGAATAACTTGTATCGTTCTTTTCGAATTTTGTCCTTCATAAGGACGAATCGCAATTATCATTATGTAATGCTACTTCTACAACAAAATATACAAATTATATGAACACATATTAATATCAACACATTTATCATCTAAGAGCAAATAATGTATTTTACAAATACTCCCACTAAATCATACACCTTCCAATGCAAATAAGCATAATATGCATTTAATGGGCTAAGATCCAACTTTAATTTAATCTCAAGTACGCTATGGCGCACCGCTCAAGATTAAATTAATTAGGTAGAAAACTTCAATCATATCGTATATGACTTTTAGATCTTTTATGAGATTTATTTAAGACATCATATGTCTAAGCATATTTTAATCTCATCTTATGCCTTGGGTCGAAAACCATTTTTATAACCCAATTAAGTTCATCCACTTTAAACGTATAGGAACCACCATTTCCTCATCTTGCTCGCAAACAGAATAGAATCAAAGCACCTTGCTATGACAAGCCCACCCAAAACTATCCGAGTGGTCTCAAGTGTTTTAATCATGGATTGGCATAAAGAACTTAAAAGTTAAATGAAGGTTCTTTAAAGTAGATTATAAGCATATCAACAAAGATGATCATAATGTACACCAGGTAAGTTCCCAAGAAAATAGGTGATCCACAAGGACTGCTTAAGTACCAAATATTCCTTCGACAGAACTCTCCTAGTCATGCACAATTATAATATCAATTTGAATGCAACATAATCAATACTTTGTATGCTGACTTGTTTCTCATAAACAATCAGACTCATAAACTGATTTGTTTCTCATAAACAATCATATTCCTTCAAATTTTGCATAAACTGACTTGTTTCTCATAAACAATCAGAAAACCAAAATTTAATGTTTCAACTAAACATTCAGGAAAGTTCAATGTTTCAACTAAACATCTAATAAAATTCTTAACACTTAAGAACACATAATTCATGCATCGCAACAATTAATAAAAACACATTTAAACTAATTAAGCATGCATAAACAGTGAATTAATCTAGCATAGCCCTATAAACTCAATTTTCAGAAATTTATAGCATCCAGATTAAGACATGAACATATCAGATTGTAAACATATTCACAGATTAGCATAAAAATTCAACAAAACTGATACTGCCCAAATCAGGCATATTCTGTCGCGGGACAGAAGCTTCCTGAAGATCATATATGTCGCACGACCAGACACTGACCATGGCCAATTTCTGTCGCGTGACATACCATAGCCCAACTACCAGATTTTCAATCGTGGCCTACTCTGTCGCACGACTCGAGTAGCCGGTTTGGCAGTTTTTCGAATTTCAATCAATTCCAATCATAAAGCAATTAAATCAATAAAACAACCCTTTTTGCAGATTTAATTCATCATAATCAGAAAACGATTTATACATTGTTTCACATAAACAATCAAAATTCTATAGCATACAAAAACATGCAATAAGCATATAAACAATTTATATCTTAATTCTAGCATGTTAATTCAAACTTAACCATACGAACGGGGCTCTGATACCACTGTTGGGTTTTATGGGTCCATGCGCAGCGGAATAAGCATCTAAATAACACAAAACCCAAAGCCCTAAGATCCGTTCTATACGATTAAATTGAATTCCTATGAGATAGAATTTACCAACCTTTATTGCTTTCCGGTCTTTAGCTATCGAACAATTTATCGGTGTGATTTTGAATCACAATCTTCGATCTTCAAAACCTTTCAACCTTCAGATTGCTTTGGACAATTTGAACTCTAGGCCTTGATCGCCGTACGAGCGAAGACCCTCTAGTAGTATCCACACGTAAGAATGAACCAAGAACAGTTCTTGAGAATTGCTAGATTCTTAAACCTATGGAAGAAATATTGAGAAACCTTTTTGGTGATTTTCTTTCTTGAAAATTCGGCTCAATTTCGGCTGTTTACAGACTCATATTTATACTACATTAGTATTAGAGTTTGTGCCCTAATCAAATTAGGAAACAAGTGTAAACCGCCTCTGTGGCTAGTTGTGTCGCGCTACACAACATGCCAGATGGCCAGTTGTGTCGCGCTACAGAACATGCCAGATGGCCAGTTGTGTCGCGCTACAGAACAAGCCATATCAGGAACTCTTCAATCATTTCTTCCTTTGGTTTAACCAATTCATTCTAGATGTGTGTGACCCAATAGGATTATATTATGTTGGCAATGAGCTCGATCATATCGATTCTCATAATACCTAAGCGGACTCTAGCAAGCCATTATGTCTATCCAAATAATATAACGTAGGAGTTCACGTTTCCAATGGTACACTTCCATTTCTCCCTTTGTCTCACGATGTTATATTGAACACAAGTCATGGTCTGCGTCAACTTGTATCTGTTCAATGCTTTCTCGATCTTGAGTATAATGATAATCCAATCGCATTGGGGTGTGGCCACACACTTTCCATCATTATCACTCATCGAGGGGCCCAAGCAAAACATCTCTCTTTCGAGGGACAAATTCCATCTTGACTTATCATCCTTCCCATCATGAATTCGATCATGCCAAAGATAGCCTTTATAGATATCGTGTTAAGATATCGTTTGACTAAAATCAAACATAACTTTCATCATATGTAAGGTCATGATAATCTCAGGTCTAGGGATTAAATGAAGTGATCATATGAGATTTAATTATGACATTTGACCATGACATAAATCTCATACGGGTCAAATCCAGTCACTTGTTCACTAACAAGTACCCATAATTTCAATGTGCATCTCTATGCATATAATCATCATATGATTATCCATTCACAATTATACTAATTATTCACTTAATAATTAGGGACGGAGATTATTACAATAAATATGCAAAATATATAATAATCAAATAATATGCTTAATGATAATGACGATACATAACGATTTTAAATTAAACATAACTAAAGCCTAGGACATTACACCAACACATGGTACTCTGTCCAGTGGGATCAAACCTCATTAAAGTATTTGAGGGAGTATGCAACCCACACATAGACCACGGTCCCCCAATATTCAAAAGTCATGTTAAGGGAAAATCTTATCAAAATAATAGATGTAACGACCCCAAAATCCATACATAATAATAATACTTAATTTAATAATAGAATAGCCTCCAACGGCTACTAAAACCATAATTCAAAAGTACTAACCATTATTTGAAATAAACTTAAATGCGGAAAACGGTAATAATCTCTACGGCTAGTATAAACCACTAGCTCGAAATACTTAATATTCTAAAATAATTATTTGAACTCCAAAAGCCGCTAATCCATCAAACACGCAGCCAATCCTCTCCAATCATTTATTACCTGGGAGGGGAAAGAATATGAAAGGGTGAGCGAACAAAGCTCAGTAAGTTCATACGGGGTCTCTTCGGCTTCTAAGAAGAGACGACCGGAACGAACGGAGTTTAATAATATATCAATGAAAGGATGACATGTACAATAAATAGTTTTGGTACTGAGAATGCCAAAGAAGGGTACTTTTTCAAATAACAAGTAGTGGCACTTTTACAATAACAGATAGAACTTTATACACACTTGTCCGTCAATTCCAAGTAATTGTGCACCTTTAATCTAGGGTGACTCCGATACACACATTCGGTGTTCGTTGAATAAGAAGATCTACGCCTTTAATTTAAGGCGCCCCCTTGTCGAATAAGAGAATCTACGCCTTTTATCTGGGGCGCTCCCTTATTCTGATATATCATGATAATCACATCTATAGAATTTAGGTCATTTCATTCTGACTAGACCATTTCATTCTATAGTGAGGTCATTTCAATCTGACTAGACCTTAGGTCATTTCAATCTGTCTAGACCAATTTATTTAACTTTGAGACCATTTCAATGCCTGCAGGCCTTAGGTCATTTCAATCTGTCTAGACCAAATACATATAGAGTCCTCATCAATTGGACAATTTAACATCATATATTCATAGTGTTCATGGTACGAGAACACATAAGTCAATTTCAATTCACATAGATACACATTGAACAAAAAACGCATCAATGGTAAGGTATTCCAAAAACGTTCATAACGAGGGAATACAAATGAATAACTACCGGCCACTTGGTAGTATACAAATCATCAATAGGGAATTCTATAACAAAGGAAGATACATTCAAATACTGAATGAACGTAATCCCTTACCTTGGTCTAGCTCCTTGATCCGCTCTTCCCGTGCGTATCTACAACAACGTAAGAGAGACTTAGTATCTCGCATTGTCGTTAACCATTTCTACTTAGTTAAACCTTATGCGTTATAATTTAACTTCTTCTCTTTCTTTGTTTAGTAATCCTCTAAATTTGGAAAGTTTCTATCTTTGGAAACTTTCCTTATTTGGAAATTTCCGTTTTCTTGTCTTTTGCAATTTCCCACTTATAGTTTGATTTTTATTTAGGATTATTCTCTTTTTCATCCTTTTTAACAATTCTTAACTTTAATGTAAACTTTCCTCTTTTAGGATTTCCACTTAAGTCCTTCTACTTTTGATTAATTTCTTAAAGGTCCTCCATTATTTAAGTAATTGCCAAATAGTCCTCCAACTTTTAGGTATTTGCAATTTAGTCCTTCAACTTTTTGATATTTGCAATTTAGTCCCTCAACTTTTAGATATTTGCAAATTAGTCCTTCAACTTTTAAATATTTGCAAACTGGTCCTTCCACTTTTAAATAATTGCGTTTAGTCCCTCGGCTCTTAAATATTTGCAGTTTAGTCCTTCGCAGTTTTAATCTTTACAATTTAATCCTTCGCTAACTTCTCTATTACCTTTCCCGATCGTTCAGTTAGGATCTTAACAGTTTCAGCTTCAAACTATTCAACCTAGTCCTTTTTCAGTTAAAACTTAACTGAAGTCTTTTAATACTTAACCAAAAGCTTAATTAATTAAATCAAAACATACCTAAACTTGGCCTAGGTTCCGGTCGTGCCTTTCCAGATTCCAATCCAAGGCTTTGATTTTTCTTCACTTTTTATTTTATTATTTTCCTAACATTAACCTAATAATTAAATAAATTCCCTTTTTAAATTCATCATCCATTAACATCTTAATGAATTAAATCTATTTTCTTTTATTCTAATCTCAAGAACGGATTAGGGTTATGAACATATTATTGTAACACTCAAACCCTATCATTTTAATCCTCAAACAATTCATTTAACCTCAAGATTTAACATTTAAAATCTTGCAAATATCATCCAAGAACAATAATTTTTTTTTTTTTTTATTTCTTCTAAAAATCATAACTAATTCCCTAGTGCTCGGAATTGAATGAAACGAAAGAGAGAAGTTAGGGTTTGACATTACCTTACTTTTTCGTGAAGGAAGATTTCCCAAAGGACCAAGAACTCGGCTGCTTCTCCCCCCAAACAGATCCGGCCGCCGCCTAGGGTTAGGGTTCTTAGGTTTTTTTTTTTCTTTTCTTTTGCTTTGGTAAATGGCTGAGAATTATGAACAATATTTAGGAAGGTTTTTAGTATTTAAATGTATTTAATAACCTCCTTGGACCCTCTCTTGCACAAGCCCAAAACCTAGTCCATTGGATTTTAAACCCAATTAATTTAAATAGCTCATTTACTTAAGGGTTAATTAATAATTATAATTTCATTAATTAATTAATTTTATTTTTTTATTTTTTTTCTAATAAAATAATTAATTAAAGTTCAAAATTTTCGGGTCTTTACATTCTTACCCCCTTAAAAGAGTTTGGTCCTCCAAACTAAACGTACCTTACTTTTCGAAGAGATCGGGATACATTTCCCGCATTTCGCTTTCGAGCTCCTATGTCGCCTCGCGTTCTGTGTGGTTGCTCCATTGCACCTTCACGTATGAAACCAACCGCTTTCTTCCATTCTCGTCCTTTCTGGACGATCTTGATCAGTCTTTCATCATAAATCGAATCGGCACGGACTCTTAGCTGCTTGTACTCGATTACGTGACTCGGATCGTGAATAAACTTTCTTAGCATGGAGACATGGAACCCATTATGCACTCCAACTAATACCGGCGGTGGTGCCAATCTATAGGCCATTTCCCCAATCTTGCTAAGGATCTCTAATGGTTCCACATATTATGGACTTAACTTTCCCTTGGCTATACTCTCTTGCATCTTTACTGCTTCTTTGTCAATTTCTTGGGCTTTCTTAATTCTGTTCAAAAATGTCGGCTGAACCTTCAGCTGAACCACATACCTTTTAACTCGCACTTCTAATTTTGAAACCTCAATGTTATTCAACGCACTTACCCCCTTAGAAATTAACGCCGCTAAGGTTCCTTGATTCTTCCTACTCAATGCATCGACCACCTTATTGGCCTTCCCTGGATGGTTTGATATCGTGCAATCATAATCCTGTAATAATTCAAGCCATCTCCTTTGTCTCATATTAAGCTCATTCTGAGTGAGAATGCATTTAAGACTCTTATGATCCGTATATATATTTGACATGTTGTCTCATGCAAGTAATGTCTCCAAATTTTCAATGCGAATATCACCGCTAGTAATTCCAAATCGTGGGTCGGGTAATTCCTCTCATGGTTCTTTAGTTGCCTAGATGCATAAGCTATCACCTTATCATTTTGCATCAACACACTACCTAGTCCCTTCAATGAAATATCCCTATATATCACAAATCCGTCCGATCCTTGGTATAGTAAGAACCTGCGGACACAATTTGACTCTTCAGTTCTTCAAATTTCTTTTCACATTCTTATAATTAAACAAACCTTGCTCCTTTCTGCGTTAACCTTGTTAACTGTACTGACCACTTCGAAAGTCATTCAATGAATCTCCTATAGTACCCTGTTAACCTCAAGAAATTTCTTATTTCACTGACTATAGTTGGTCTCTCCCAGTTTACTATAGCATCTATCTTTGTAGGATTTACGACAATCCCATCCCTAGATACCACATGACCTAGGAATACTACTTCCTCAAGTCAAAATTCGCACTTAGTTGAATTTAGCGTACAACTGCTGGTCCCTCACATCCTTTTCGTAGCATCTTCCGAGCCTTCATCACTGATATAAGACCCAATTGACTTCTCGGCTTTGATCCTTTAAAATAAAACTCCTCTCCAGGAGGTAACCCAAAATGTACTTCCTTCTTAAAACAATCTACTTTGTCATGGTACGCAGATAACCAATCCATTCCCAAAATGATATCAAATTCATTCATTTCTAATTTCATTAGATCAACCTCGAGTTCTCTACCACTTATGTTCAAAGGAAATTTTTTTATATACAAACGATATAGGGATCGACTCATTAGTCGGGGTATCTATCACCAAAGGTATTTCTAATGCCTCAGGTTTCAATTTCAAGCGTTCCGCTAAACGGTTACTAATAACAGAATGGGTAGCGCCAGTATCAATCAATGCATGAACGCTACGAGTACAAAAAAAATGAAGAGTACCTGCCACGACGTCATTTGTGGCTCTAGCATCCCTGGCAGTCATGGTGAATACACGGCCACGACCTCCTCCACTTCCTTTGTTGTCGTCCTTAGTTCCTTGAGCATTAGCGTCATTCTTGGGTTCCGGACATTTCCATTTCGGATGTCCCACTTTATTACAGTTGAAGCACTGCCTGTCCTTATGCCAACAATCCTCAGTTTTGTGTCCCCCATCGCACGTCTTACATTTTTCATCGGTGCCCCTTCCTCGAGTGTCCCTTTGGTTCCCGTCTCTGCGGTTCCCGTAGTTCTTGTTCGGATAATTGTTACTGCCACGCCTTTCCCACGGTCTTCATCTCGTAGCCTTCCGCTTATTACCGCCCCCTCCTGATTCCACTTCTCTGTGAATCCCTTGGACCCGGTCGATTCCTTTTCATTGAACTTCCTCTTTTCCTCTTTCTTGTTGCGATAGTTGTCTGATTCTTTCTCCACTATTCTTGCCCGGTCCAACACCTGGCCATAAGTCGGTAACAGTAGAGGGGTGATCCTGAATCTGATCCTATCACTTAAGCCTGCCTCGAATTTTCTCGCTTTCTGATCCTCGTTCTCGAAGAAGGCCGTGCAAACTCCAACAATTCCGTGAATTTGGCACAATACTCATCCACGGTTTTCCTCCTTGTTCCAGGGTCGTGAACTCGCTACTTTTGCATTTCTTACACTTGCTTTGGATAATATTTATCGTTGAACACGGTCTTGAACATGTCCCACGTGTAGTTTCCGGTTCCACGTGCAGTCGCTGCTCTGCGCTCGGCTTCCCACCAAGTTTGCGCACTACCTTTCAACACAAAAGTTGCGAACACCACTTTCTGCTCTGCGGTGCAAGTAATAGTCTCAAAGATCTTTTCCATATTTTTAATCCGGTCCCGAGTTTCTCCTTCGGATCTCCGGAAAACGAGTCAGTTTTCTCCTCGAAACCGCTCCAGGGTCCCTAAGCGGTACTTGTTGAGGTGGCGGGCGGCTGCGCTGCGCCAACCCCGCACAACTTGACCAATTCCGGCCACCGCCCGAGTTAAAGTCTGTAATGCAGATTTGCCATGTCGTGGTCTCTGTCTCGTCCATGGTCGCCATTTCCACTCCTGGTGTTCCTCGACATCTGAGGACGATACATAACATTCTCATTATCATACGAATACAAGGTGTTTTCACTCACACCAATACTAGCAATATTCATGCTAATTACTTTATACCTATACACATATACAATTTTAATACATATTAACACATTCAATCATAGGTCATGTCATCGTAACCACCAATCGTTTCACTAGATTGGTAATTACTTTCATAGGTCGTTTCACTTGACCCAAAATTAATCATACTTGGCTATTCATTTAGCCAATTAACATATACTTTTGGTCAATTCACTAGACCACTCTTTCATGTTCCAATTCAATTCACATAATTAACATTTAGGAACACAATTACACAACTATAATTTAATTGCAACTAAACTTTATTTCATAACTAAAATGAAAAACCAATAAAACATCCAAAACCAAAATCCTTGCTACTAGAACGAAAACTGCTAACTCACTATCTCTTCTAGGAAATAATAGTAAAATAATACCCCACTTTTCACTCATGGAGTTACATTCTTCCTAGATCTTCCCTTAGGTCTTCCACTTGACACTCTCACTTTGTTCTTGGATCCCTTTGGTCTTCCTCGAGTCCTATGCATTAGTGTCACTAGTTTCTCATCCTCATCAAAATCGGAGTGGCTCCACTCCCTATTATTTCTTCAGCTACTTCTTCTATAGCATTCTCATTCACTAGGTTACCTTTATTTGGTACCTCAACTGCCAGCATCTTAAGTCTTTAAATCCTCAAGCTCGTGATACCATCGATAAGCTTGTTCTCTCGCTAGACCACTATTTGTATTTATACAAGTCCATCATATACAACTTAAGAGTAGTCCTTCAGATTACTCGAAGGATCTTGTTATACTTCCAGAGAAAACTTATTCTAGGCTCTTCCCTAAAATAGTAAGTTTCCCAAAATAGAAAGTTTCTATAAATAGAAAGTTTCTCAAAATAGCAAGTTTCCGTAATCAACAAGTTTCCAAAAATAATAATTTCCTTAATATAGAAAGTTTCCAAACTTAAAAAGTTTCCTGAAATAGAAGGTTTCCGACTATAGAAAGTTTCCTAAAAGAGTCACTTTCCAAAAGTGCTAACTTCCCAATTACAATCTCTTAATTTCCACAATTTCATAGTTAGACTCTTGAGAAATTTTACCCTAAAATCCTCCGTCCCAAATATTTTCTAGGTAGGCCCAATTATATTCAAGTACTACTTCTTCTAGTATGCTTAATGCTCTAACAGTCTCCCATGTGACCTAAAGCCAAAGCTCTGATACCAACTGTAACGACCCCAAAATCCATACATAATAATAATACTTAATTTAATAATAGAATAGCCTCCAACGGCTACTAAAACCATAATTCAAAAGTACTAACCATTATTTGAAATAAACTTAAATGCGGAAAACGGTAATAATCTATACGGCTAGTACAAACCACTAGCTCGAAATACTTAATATTCTAAAATAATTATTTGAACTCCAAAAGCCGCTAATCCATCAAACACGCAGCCAATCCTCTCCAATCATTTATTACCTGGGAGGGGAAAGAATATGAAAGGGTGAGCGAACAAAGCTCAGTAAGTTCATACGGGGTCTCTTCGGTTTCTAAAAAGAGACGACCGGAACGAACGGAGTTTAATAATATATCAATGAAAGGATGACATGTACAATAAATAGTTTTGGTACTGAGAATGCCAAAGAAGGGTACTTTTTCAAATAACAAGTAGTGGCACTTTTACAATAACAGATAGAACTTTATAAACACTTGTCCGTCAATTCCAAGTAATTGTGCACCTTTAATCTAGGGTGACTCCGATACACACATTCGGTGTTCGTTGAATAAGAAGATCTACGCCTTTAATTTAAGGCGCCCCCTTATTCTGAATAAGAGAATCTACGCCTTTTATCTGGGGCGCTCCCTTATTCTGATATATCATGATAATCACATCTATAGAATTTAGGTCATTTCATTCTCGACTAGACCATTTCATTCTATAGTGAGGTCATTTCAATCGACTAGACCTTAGGTCATTTCAACTGTCTAGACCAATTTATTTAACTTTGAGACCATTTCAATCATGCAGGCCTTAGGTCATTTCAATCTGTCTAGACCAAATACATATAGAGTCCTCATCAATTGGACAATTTAACATCATATATTCATAGTGTTCATGGTACGAGAACACATAAGTCAATTTCAATTCACATAGATACACATTGAACAAAAACGCATCAATGGTAAGGTA
The DNA here is from genome assembly GCA_022495995.1 of Adenophora triphylla var. japonica. Lineage (NCBI taxonomy): Eukaryota > Viridiplantae > Streptophyta > Magnoliopsida > Asterales > Campanulaceae > Adenophora > Adenophora triphylla. The sequence goes on from JAFEMH010005646.1 coordinate 130,743, forward strand.
TTTCAAAAACGTTCATAACGAGGGAATACAAATGAATAACTACCGCCACTTGGTAGTATACAAATCATCAATAGGGAATTCTATAACAAAGGAAGATACATTCAAATACCGAATGAACGTAATCCCTTACCTGTCTAGCTCCTTGATCCGCTCTTCCCGCGCGTATCTACAACCACGTAAGAGAGACTTAGTATCTCGCATTGTCGTTAACCATTTCTACTTAGTTAAACCTTATGCGTTATAATTTAACTTCTTCTCTTTCTTTGTTTAGTAATCCTCTAAATTTGGAAAGTTTCTATCTTTGGAAACTTTCCTTATTTGGAAATTTCCGTTTTCTTGGCTTTTGCAATTTCCCACTTATAGTTTGATTTTTATTTAGGATTATTCTCTTTTTCATCCTTTTTAACAATTCTTAACTTTAATGTAAACTTTCCTCTTTTAGGATTTCCACTTAAGTCCTTCTACTTTTGATTAATTTCTTAAAGGTCCTCCATCATTTAAGTAATTTCCAAATAGTCCTCCAACTTTTAGGTATTTGCAATTTAGTCCTTCAACTTTTTGATATTTGCAATTTAGTCCCTCAACTTTTTAGATATTTGCAAATTAGTCCTTCAACTTTTAAATATTTGCAAACCGGTCCTTCCACTTTTAAATAATTGCGCTTTAGTCCTCGGCTCTTAAATATTTGCAGTTTAGTCCTTCTGCAGTTTTAATCTTTACAATTTAATCCTTTAGTTAACTTCTCTATTACTTTCCCGATCTGTTCGGTTAGGATCTTAACAGATTTCGGCTTCAAACTATTCAACCTAGTCCTTTTCGCTTAAAACTTAATCAAGTCTTTTAATACTTAACCAAAAGCTTAATTAATTAAATCAAAACATACCTAAACTTGGCCTAGGTTCCGGTCGTGCCTTTCCAGATTCCAATCCAAGGCTTTGATTTTTCTTCACTTTTTATTTTATTATTTTCCTAACATTAACCTAATAATTAAATAAATTCCCTTTTTAAATTCATCATCCATTAACATCTTAATGAATTAAATCTATTTTCTTTTATTCTAATCTCAAGAACGGATTAGGGTTATGAACATATTATTGTAACACTCAAACCCTATCATTTTAATCCTCAAACAATTCATTTAACCTCAAGATTTAACATTTAAAATCTTGCAAATATCATCCAAGAACAATAATTTTTTTTTTTATTTCTTCTAAAAATCATAACTAATTCCCTAGTGCTCGGAATTGAATGAAACGAAAGAGAGAAGTTAGGGTTTGACATTACCTTACTTTTTCGTGAAGGAAGATTTCCCAAAGGACCAAGAACTCGGCTGCTTCTCCCCCCAAACAGATCCGGCCGCCGCCTAGGGTTAGGGTTCTTAGGTTTTTTTTTTCTTTTCTTTTGCTTTGGTAAATGGCTGAGAATTATGAACAATATTTAGGAAGGTTTTTAGTATTTAAATGTATTTAATAACCTCCTTGGACCCTCTCTTGCACAAGCCCAAAACCTAGTCCATTGGATTTTAAACCCAATTAATTTAAATAGCTCATTTACTTAAGGGTTAATTAATAATTATAATTTCATTAATTAATTAATTTTATTTTTTATTTTTTTTTCTAATAAAATAATTAATTAAAGTTCAAAATTTTCGGGTCTTTACAATAGAGGTAGTGTGGAATCCACACATAAGCCACGGTTTCCCATTCTTCAAATTTTCGCCTTTATCGTAAAAGTTTTTGTTTCTTCCTACCCAAGATCTCAGATCATGTAGAGCTACGAGCAGCAGATATTATTATTATAGCTTCTTACAAGCACCAAGGTTTTCCTTTCCTACAAGCTAAAAGCTGGGAGACTCCACAAAAGGATTGTTGGGATTAGAGCCTAAACCATGTACGAGGAAGCCGATGGACGGAGAATCCTCGGGGCCAGGCTGACGCCTCAGGTTTGCCCATGAAGACCAAAAGTTTTTGGCGCTGTGCACACAAAGGGAAAAAAACAGAGGTATAGTTTCTGGTGGCCATGCGGCCGCCCTATGCGAAGGCATAGGGCCATCCGCCAGCTCATTTTCTGGTGTGGCACCTTTTCACTCGTAGAAAGGGTTTTCTTAGGGTTTTGCTGCTCTCTTATTTAAGCAAAGTGACACGCTATTAACAATGTGCTAGGGAGAGTGCAACACAAAGAGAGTCAAGAGAGGTAGCGGGGGCATGACAGTGCCCATGGGGCAGTCGGCCACATGCATTCCCTCAATTTGTATGTACATTGATATAATAGTAAATATATTGGCTTGGCAGCGTCCCTAGATGTAGTCGGTGTGAACGAACTTAGATGTAGTCACTGTGGACGAACCTAGATGTAGTCACTGCGGACGAACTGGGTTCTCTTGTTGTTCCTTTCATATTGTTTCTTGCATGTTTATGATTCTCCCCATATACTGCCAGGGTACCCAAAATCCCCGAGAACAAACACAAACCATATAAGCAGCACAAATGATTTGTTAATGAAACAGCTCTAGAGATATTGCTACAAAAGTATGCCATGTATTATTTGTCCTTCACCACACATATACATACATCGTCAACGTTCAATTACGTTAGAGAACTTGAATTTATTCAACAGTTCCCCGACCAAGAAAAGAAAGGCATAGAAAGATTATAGGAAGCAGGAAAAGAAAAAGATCAGGATTAGAGTCCACTGGAGCCAATCAACTTGGTTAACCCATAAGTAATAGCCATAGCTATCCACCCACCAACCAGAACCCTTCCACAAGATTTCACGACAGGGGTCCCACCTAGTTTAGCTCCAACCCCTCCAAAAACGAGTAGCGCTAAGCTCACTGCAGCCACCACAGCACCAAGTCTAACCTTGTGGTCTCCAATAAATGCAGCAGCAAGTAAAGGTACAATGGCTCCTAAAGTGAAAGCAAGAGCTGATGCTACAGCTGCCTGCATAGGATTTGGCAACTGCTCCGCCTCACTTTCTACTTCTTCACTCTCTATAGTCATCCTTTCCTTATTTCTCTTCATTTGAGCTACCTCTACATCTAACTGAGAGTAAACAGATACAAATTCTCCTATAGCCATGCTACAAGCACCAGCAACTAAACCTGCAAAACCCGTAAGAATCAAGGCTTTTATGTCTGTTTTAACAGCACCAACACCCATCATTAAAGATGCAACAGAAACTAAGCCATCATTAGCTCCCAAGACAGCTGCACGCAGCCATTGTCCCCTTTGTGAATAGTCAAAATCATCTTTCTCTCGCTTTAATTCAGAATCATCCTTTGGGATTGGAATTTGGATATCATTTTGTGCTGCCATAAGGGTAAAAGAGGCAAAGAATAGCTACTATCCAGAAAGGAGGTAGGATGGAGAGCAAAATGAGTTGCTTGTGGAGATAAGGTCCAGTATAGAAGATATATATAGAGTTTTTAGGATAATTAAATATAGGTATTTTGGTGATAGTGTGCTCGGCACAAGCCCTTGTTAGTGGGAATAACTAAATAATTCCAATGGCTTTGGCAGCCATAGTCACAAAGCTACCTCTACAGCCATAACTTTAACTAAGTAACTTTTTAATCATGCCCAAAAACCTAATTCAAAGCAAAGTCTCCTGGATGTTGAAAGAAGGTAAAGTCCAAGACATATTGACATGCAGCACCAAATGAATAGTTTATCAGAACTTTGATTAAAGAACTCCTAGGAAGGTGGAGAGCTGCATAGGAGAGCACTCACAGGACATAAAAGAGAGATTTATGGAAGATTTTTGAGTGTATAAAATTGAAAGAGTGTGCACTCCACATGAAAGTGAAAATAAAAATAAAAAATCATAGATAAATGGATGGAATGTGGAATTAACACAACGACCTCAGTCACATACAATTTAAAATGAAGCAATAAACAATTCTCTCCCTTAACTATTTTCCCTCGTGTCAATCTCCTTATGTAGAAACTTCTATGAAGCAAGAGCATAAACATGGAGGTTTATGATACGCACTACGAACAATGGCATTCCTTGATGATGTGTCGGTACACCAATTTCGTAAATCAAGGGTAGTGTGTTAGTCAAATATATATATATATCTTATAAATTGCTTAATCCCAATCATTAAACCATTATTGAGTATCCCTAATTTTAACTAGTCTATTTAGAATTTTCTCTATACCCTTATGATCCCATTAGTGCTAGAGCCTGTATTTTTATAATTGTATTTTCTCAAATATAATTGAAGACTTGAATACCTTGAGTTTTTCCAAATATGATATTGGTTAACTTGTTCAACTTGCCAAAGCCCTCAACCAGTTGACTGCCTTAATCGGTCATGAGCTCAGCTGTTCAACCCTTCAACCGATTTAGTCAATTAATCGGTTATGCTCATCAGTTACTCAGTTGCTGCAGTCAGTCAAGTTTCCCCAACAAGCTTTCTTCAGTTTACCAAGCATTAATTGCTCTCACCTACTTAGCCTACTACTTAGCTAAAGTTGGTATAACAGTTGATATTAAGACCTTGCTGCTGCGTTGTCAGTAACTATTTCAATGAATGTTCAAGTTACCAGTACTCACAACAACTTCTTTATCCGGTGGAAAATTCAAATATGGTTGTACTTCAAATTTCAAGCATTTAATGCAGAATATATTCTCATTTAATGCTTGTCAGACCAAGTCATGCCTTCATCAACCCCTTTAAAGACAACAACTCCATTTGAATACGCTATAAATACATTCCTTAAAGCATTGAAGAAGGATTGTGCATTGAATACTTTGAGAGTAGAATAGTCAATAACTGCAAGTGGTGAAAATACTCAAGCATTGAAGTTCAAGACATTTAGTCCTTATATTCACTAGATCATTTATTAGGACAAACAATGTGCACACTCAATCAATTCCTGTAAGTGTTCCCCAACAATACTATGTTTGGAACAAATTGATTGATCACACTACATACCTAAGAGAAATCAGTTCAACTTGTGAACACATCTCTTGAAAATACTTGGTCAATCTTGTATCACGATCCATTAGTGATCACTTTCCTTTATAAAGCTTTAAATCATAAAGCTTGCAACTTGTAATAGACTAGTGTGAGAGCCCACGCTCGAAATTCCCGTCGTCGTGTAAAACGGCGAGTTTCGTCTCGTGCTAATGTGCTTCGAATGCACTCGGTTTCTCAAAATGGTACCCTTGAGTTTTGAAAATGCAAGAGTCGCTACCTCATTTTATTTTAGAAAAAATGAAGATAAAACCTTTGAAGAGAAAATGGGTAAGTTACGAGAAGGGAAGGTGTTAAGCACCCTTCTCGCCCTTTCGATCTCTAGCATGCACCCCTTCCTAGGTTGATTTTATTTGCCTTGCCTACGCTTTAACAAAAATGGTAAATTTTATGTTTGCGGGAGTCTTCCTAGTCTAAGTATGCCCATTTAAGTTTACAAATGAAAACCGGTTTGGGTGGACTCCCATTTGATTTTTCGAAATTGATTTAAGTTCACCTATTTTCATAAATAAGACATACATGGGATGGGGATTATTTACATGGGGTTTAATATACAATTATGTACAAAATGGGAGACAAATCCCATATGAATTGTAATGCCCAAGATGTCCATGTCCAGATTTTATGGACTGTTGTCCCTTTTGGATCTGCAAAACTTAACCAAATCTTGTTAATGTGAAAATATAAAAATGGGGACTTACTCCCAACACATTAATAAAGTTCCATGATTTTTTTACATGATTTTAGAGTCTATATTGTAAGCTCAAATGATCCATTGAATTAAAACATGCATTCTGCCAGAACATGGAAAACAATATGTATTGAACTTTGCACAACTCATAAACGCCTTTAATGACGGGAATCACGTAAAAGTCAAAACATGAAAGTTGTTAAGACATCTTGAAAATGAAACGTACCAAAACTTAGACCCAAAGGACAAATTTTGATAGGTGAAAACCCTCTTGACATTTCAGGTAAAAAAACAGTACTTTCATGGACTGAGTAATAAAGTTTTAAAAGAAAAATGTAAAAGAGGACTTACATTTACAGGAAAAATAAAGTAAAAATATTTTCGGACTCCAAACCATGTTGTCTGCGAAATTACTCCTTTGAACTTCACAAAAATCCCAAGTTTTGAATGTCCAAACAATGTGACAATGGGAAGAGGTCAGAGATAAAAGTTTCTGGACAGCAATATGGTATGGAGAAGATGACCATCAAAACCTAACTAAAGCATGAAATGTGTAGGATGTTATGGCTCGGTACACTGCTGGTGAGGCGGGCGCTTCACCCAGGCCAAGGCGGGCACCTGGAAGGCAGAAGCTGGGGCCGTGGGTTGAGGCTTTGAGGCGGCCGCATGGTAGAGGTCGAGGCGAGCGCCTAGAGAGCAGAAGCTGTGGCCGTGGCTTGGCGTCTTCAGGCGGGCGCCTGGGGTAAGCGAGGCGGGCGCCTCAAGGCCAGCGGGGGTTTTGGATTACGGGCTTATTTTTTTTAATTGGTCTTTTAGTTGGGCTAGGGTTTGTGTCTTATATATATAGATTGTAACCCTATGTAAACAGAAGAATATTATTGCTCATATAATAAAGAGGCGGTAGTTCATAACCCCAAACAATTCCATCTCTTCTCTTTCTCTTTCGATTCTCAATTGCTTTTGTGTTCTTGGTTATTGTCAATTGCTTCCGCTGCATTGCGCAACAACTGGTATCAGAGCCCGGCTGCGATGGCTGGGGTTAATTCTATCACCGTGAAGTCCGACGTTCAGAAGTTTGATGGGCATGGAAACTTTGCGTTGTGGCAGAGGTGGGTGAAGGATTTTCTGGTTCAAGCAGGCTTGGGAAAAGTTCTCCGATATTTGACTAAACCTGATGATATCGAAGAAGGACCATGGAAGGAGTTGCAAGAACGGGCTGTATCTTCAATACGGTAGTGCCTTGCGGATGAGGTGGTGTATCATGTGATTGATGAGGAATCACCAACGAAGGTTTGGGAGATTTTGGAGGGCAGGTAAATGTCGAAATCCTTGTCGAACAAGTTGCATCTTAAGCAAAGGCTGTATGGGCTTAAGATGGTAGAGGGTTCAGACCTAGAATCTCATATTACTACGTTGACGTGGGGGAAGGATACTGTGGAATTGCAATCGGTCACAGAAGCTCTTCTAGCTTTTCATAAACGGAAGAAGTCCATTGATGAACCTGCGGGTGAAGGGTTATTTGTGAAGGAGAATCAGGAATGTGGGAGAACCCAGTCCCGGGATAATTTGCAAAGGCAGAATTCTCGTTCGCAGTCAAGGAAGAAGTATAAGGGAAATTGTTTCAAGTGTGGGCAGAAGAGGCACAAGAGGCAGAATTGTCTGGAGAAGGGGAACGGTAAAGGTAAAGCAAACTCTTCAAAGTCAGTTAATGTGGTTGAAGATTGCTCGGATGATATCACTTGGTGATATGCTCACGACTTCATCAGCTGTAGAGCACCCGACAGATTGCTGGATTCTGTATTCAGCATGTTCGTTTCATGTGACGGCGAATCGTGATTGGTTCGATACCTACAAGTCAGTTAATTCTGGTATAGTTACTATGGGTAATGGTGCTACATGTAAAATTGCTGGCACAGGAACTATAAGAATTAAGAGGCACTACACAGTACGCAGGACAACACAACAAAATGGCGTGGCTGAAAGGATGATTAGATCTATTGCAGAAAGGGCTAGGTGTCAACGATTCAATGCAGGGTTGGCGAAGAACTTTTGGGCTGATGTAGTGAGTATGGAATGTTTCTTGATAAACAGGTCACCTAGAGCTTCATTGGATAATAGGTTTGTGGAGGAGGTATGGACGTGTAATGAGGTAGACTTCACCAATATTCGGGTGTTTGGGTGTCCATCCTATGTGCATATTCCTGGTGAAGAGAGGTCGAAGCTTGACCCAAAGTCAAAACAATGTATCTTTCTCGGGTATGAAACATGTGTAAAAGGATACAAGCTTTGGGATCCCAAGTCAAGCAAGGTGGTGATCAGTAGGGACGTGGTCTTTGATGAAAAGGCTATGTTGAAGTGTACTCAAGATGATAAAGAGAAGGTGCCAGAAAATAAAGGGAGCGAGAAGCAGGTTATTGAGGTGGAGTTACATGAGGACAAAACTGATACGAATCTCACTCTTCCGGATTCAGAGGTAACTACACAAGAAGTGGCTAGTACTTTAGTTGAGAGACCTAAGAGAGTAATCAAACCACCTGTCAGGTATGGGTTTGAAGACATGGCTTCATATGTTCTAGTTCTTAGTAGTGGAGACCCAAATTCTTTTAAGGAGGCAATAAACAGTCCTGAAAAGGATAAGTGGGTAAAGGCTATGACAGAGGAGATGGAGTCGCTGTATAAGAACGATACATGGGATTTGGTGGAGCTTCCTAAAGGGAAGCGTGCTATTGGTTGCAAGTGGGTTTTCAAGCGTAAAGAAGCGGTATCAGAAAAAGAGGGGGAGAAGTTCAAGGCTCGATTGGTAGCAAAAGGATACTCGCAGCGAGAGGGGGTAAATTATAATGAAATTTTTTCGCTTGTTGTGAGGCACACTTCCATTCGAATTGTGTTGGGTCTTGTAGCGCATTATGATTTGGTGTTGGAATAAATGGATGTGAAAACTGCGTTTCTACACGGTGAGTTGGATGAGCAGATTTTCATGGAGCAACCACATGGGTTCACGGAGCTCGGGCAGGAGCGTTTGGTCTGTAAATTGAAGAAATCACTTTATGGGCTGAAGCAATCTCCGAGGCAGTAGTACACGAGATTTGATTCCTACATGGTGAGTATTGACTACAAGAGATGTGAGTATGATTGCTGCGTTTATGTGAAGAGCCTTGATGATGGTTCATATATTTTTCTGCTACTTTACGTGGATGATATGCTTATCGCGGGTAGAAGCAAGAACGAGGTCAATCAGTTGAAGGCCTTGTTGAATAAAGAGTTTGACATGAAGGATTTGGGGGAAGCCAAGAAGATTCTTGGGATGGAGATTCGCCGAGACAGGAAATCTAGGAGATTGTGGTTGTCTCAAGATGGCTACGTGGAAAAGGTGTTGGAAAGGTTCAATATGCGGGATGCAAAACCTGTGAAAACACCATTGGCAAGTCACTTTAATTTATCTGCCTCAGATTCCCCGAGTTCGACTGAAGAAATTCAGAGTATGTTAAAGGTTCCCTATGTAAGCACAGTGGGATGTCTCATGTATGCTATGGTTTGCACTAGGCCAGATTTGGCGCAAGCTATTAGTGTGGTTAGCAAGTATATGGCGAATCCGGGTAAACAACATTGGGAAGAAGTTAAGTGGATTCTCAGATACTTGAAGGGCACTATGGGTTATGGCATCATGTTTGAAGGAAAGAGTGAGGAGGTTTCTGTTGTGGGGTATGTAAATTCCAATTATGTGGGTGACTTGGATTGGAGGCGGTCGACTATGGGTTATGCATTTACACTCGCAAGTGGAACTATATGTTGGAGGTCTATGATTCAGTCCATTATTGCATTATCTACAACGAAAGCCGAGTACATGGAAGCTGTTGAAGCTGAAAAGGAAGCCTTATGGCTTCGGGGCCTAGTCAAGGAATTGGGTATTCAGCAAGGTGGAGTGTGGTTGCTTTGTGATAGTCAAAGCGCGATATTTCTAGCGAAGAATCACATTTATCATCAACGGATGAAACACATTGATGTGCGGTTTCACAAGATTCGAAAGTTGATTGATATGGGTGAGGTTATGTTAGAGAAGGTTCACACCGCAAAGAATGCTACTGATATGTTGACAAAGCCGGTTACTACTGATAAGTACAAGCATTGCTTGGATTTGTTACACATCTCTAGCTGTTAGAGATGGAGGGGTTCGAGTATTGGTTCCTTGTATCTTCTGTTGGGTTGAGTGAATGCTCGCCAAGGTGGAGATTGTAGGATGTTATGGCTCGACACACTGCTGGTGAGGCGGGTTCTTCACCCAGGCCAAGGTGGGCGCCTGGAAGGCAGAAGCTGGTGCCGTAGGTTGAGGCTTTGAGGCGGCCGCATGGTAGAGGCCGAGGCGAGCGCCTGGAGAGCAGAGGCTGTGGCCGTGGCTTGGCGTCCTCAGGCGGGCGCCTGGGGTAAGCCGAGGCGGGCGCCTCAAGGCCAATGGGGGGTTTTGGATTATGGGCTTCTTTGTTTTAATTGGTCTTTTAGTTGGGCTAGGGTTTGTGTCTTATATATATAGATTGTAACCCTATGTAAACAGAAGAATATTATTGCTCATATAATAAAGAGGCGGTAGTTCATAACCCCAAACAATTCCATCTCTTTCTCTTTCGATTCTCAATTGCTTTTGTGTTCTTGGTTATTGTCAATTGCTTTTGCTGCATTGCGCAACAAAATTAACACTTGAAACTTGATACAAGACTACTTTAACATGTTATGAAAATCATAAAGGCTTTTTGTACTAAATAAAACACAAGTAAGATGGATACATAAAGAAGAAGAGATAAAGGGAGACAAAGCACTTGACCTCTCAAGTTATATATATATATGTGTGTTTTGGTCATTGGTGCTTTGCTTTGCCTCCCCCTTACAAATATCTGACAAGTAAAAAAAGGGGGAGAAACACATATTTAAAATGCAAGAGATTTCATTTCGAAAACATCAAGAGTTTTTTTGAAACAAAGAACAACATTACACCATCTGGTGTTTACATTGACAAAGATGGGGGTCTAGCCATTACTTGGCTAGACCTCATAACCAAAAACACGAAATATTACATAAGAAAAAGGAGAAGGGGAGAAGATCTATCTAGATGTGCTTCCTTTGCTTCCAAGGGAAGGCTTTTTTGATGTTTGTTTGAGAGTGTTTGAGTGTGCTTGAATGTGTTTGTGTTTGAAGTAGTGTTTGAAGTAGTATTTGTTTGTGGTGGTTCGAGGGGGCTTGATAGTGGTTGTGCGGTGGTGTAGGGGGGCTGAGATGGAGAGAGTTTTGAGAGAGAATGGAGAGTGTTTTTTTTTATGGAAGAGTGAAGTGGTGGAGATGTAATGAGTTGTTATGTCTTGTGTTGTGAAATGAGGAGGGGGAGTAATAATAATGGAGAGAGGAGGAGGGATGTCACTCCTTGGGATGTCTCCATCATAACCAACCAGCCCTCAAAGGCCCAACAAGGATGAATTTCCCCTTTGGTGTAAGCTTGGGAAGGCAAAACATAGGGAGAAAGTAAAGATTTTCAGTTTCTGCCCAACACTGTTACGCGACAAATAATATTATTGTGCTGCGACAGCTCTTTTACTTCGACTGATCTTGATTAAACAAATATGGACCGGTCAAATGGATGTCATCCTTTGTCCTTTTCCCTATTTTTTTCCTCTGGTGTAACAACTAATCTTCAGATATTGATTCCGTAACTGTTCCGATATGCGCGCCATCTTGTCCCGGTCGTCCACGGGCCCAACATGAAAGTTGCTTGAAATAATATTGCAGTCGCAACAGTATATCTGAAATTCGTTAATGAGTAAGGAATATCATAATATAATTTTTAATGCACAAAAAGGTCGATAAAGGACTGTTTTGACGTTCCAGGGCTTTGGTCCGGGGTCCCGAGGTCTGTATTTTTGTAAATATGTCTGTTTACTCGATTTTTCGTCTTGATTAAGAATATGGACTCCATTTTTCTATATCATGCACCGATAAGGCGAACGGACTTCCCGCGCGGCCAAATTGAGCCTTTTAGGTCAATTGCAAGGGTTTAGACCAATTAACAAGGTCCGTCGGGGGGTGCGAGATCGGGGTGTCTACAGAGCTCCTCGGCGAATCTCCTTGTAAAGTAAGGGGATTCAACGATCACTAAAAGACAACGATCTCGGCTAGGTTAACGGCTGGGCCCAAAGTAGGGCTTCCTACGTATCCCTTGCGGGAATCAAGCCTCCGTAGTTCTACTCAATCCCACTTCAAACACAAGTATGGTCGAACATGGGTGCCCATGTTTCCTACGTATCCCGTGCAGGAATCAGACCAGACGTATTCTGGCTTACTGTTGGAGAAGAAAAGACTTCTAGGCGTCTCAGTGTCCTATGGGTCAAGCCTCAGGATGCATTGAGATCATGATCTCTTTGCTAGGGATTTCAAGAGATAAGATTTTAGACAGAAGGGGTGGTCGTGCCTGAGGTGACAGGCTGCCTACGTATCTCGCATGAGAATCAGACCAGTCCACGTAGTTCAACAAAGTAATCAAGGTAATCATTAGAGAGGTCAAATTCGAGGTGATCGAGCAGACCAATGATGACATGTGAGAGGTCAAATTCAGGGTGACCGAACAGACCAAAAGTAACATGAGAGGGGTCAAATTCGGGGCGACCGAATGGGATATGCCAGAGTAACCAAATTGACAAGCTTTTAGACAAATCTGGCGACCGAGCTCGAGTTCTCAAGCTGACTACGTATCCCACATGGGAATCAGGTCAAAAACATAGTCCGAAGGAGGTCCATCCCAATTGTTCGAGAGGACCCAAGGGTAACCAAGATAAACATTAGAGGGATCAAATTCCGGGTGACCAAACAGACCAATAGTAGCATGAGAGGGGTCAAATTCGGGGTGACCGAACGGACCAAGAGTAACATGATAAGGATCAAATTCAGGGTGACCGAATAGACCAAGAGTTAAATGAGATGATGATTGAAATTATGATTTATGATGATGAATATGATATGGCAGAAGTTATAGCATGAAGAGATGACATACCAATTGCATCCAAGTGTTTCTCAAAGTAAACAGACTATATGCATGTAACCTTACTAAAAACAAATTCGAGGATACGCTGCAAGTCATTGTTGATGATTGTAAGTATCCAAATCTGGCTCATGCCTTCCGGTTAAGTTTCCCGACAATTCCCCGAACTTTCCTAAAGTTCAAGGGCAATTCTGGAACTTTTCCAAACTGTCAAAAGAGGGAAGGACCTGCTAGGAATTAGAATTCCAAGCAGTCCCTCGCTGGAATGAAGCTTCCATCTGCCACCTTGCATGAATCTAGAAACAGGCTGAGTCATCGACGGATAACGCCGAACAACTTCTTTTGCCAATGGTTAATGCCGCACGACTTCATTAGGAAAAAACACAAATCAACCTATAAATAGAGGCCTCCTCTACCCATTTTAACAAGGATTTTAAGGCATTGTTACTCTGCCAAAATTACTCCACGAAATCACAGAAGCTAAAACTCCCAAAAAACCACCTCCATCCTCCACAAAATCCATCCAAAACTCTTCCTACATTAGGAAAAACCCCCATGGGAGATAGATAGAACCACCATTGGTAATATCTCATTCCCTTCCTCTTGAAATACTCTTTATACCTTGTTATATTCATTACTTGTCATTAACTTTGCCTTTACTTTTCATTAAATTTGATATATTGCTATAAAGATCCTATCTTTGTCATGTAAACATTATCTTTCCCTTCCCCCTAACACAAATGATTCATGGGGAATCTCATCCCAAGGATGAACAAGAGTCCACACATGGCTTGTTCTAGGGAGGATTCATCACATGATGATGTGAAATAGCTCCCTTTTACTACATAAAAATGCAATCTTTACTCTCATAATGTCTTCCCTTTCCCTTGACCTTGCTTCCAAGGATTGTCCACCTCATAAGGTTCTTAAAGGACATAGGAAAGCCTCAAAGGTCTTCCCTTTGCATTCATGTCTTTAGTTCTCATAGTGTTCATTACACTTATTTTCATAAAAATGCAATCTTTACTTTTCCAAAGTCATTCCCCCATGTCCCTTTAAGTTGGATCACTCTCCAAGGATTGTCTAGTGACCTTATTAAGGCACGAAGGACATAGGACGAGTATAAAGATCCAATCTTTATACCCCTCCCCCTAGTCCCTTTGGTACTTGAAGCATCTCGTGGTGTGGATTGGTGTAAAGGTCTCATCTTTACATCGTTTCCGCCACTAAAATGCCATAGTCGAAGTCCCTTTAGAAGCGGATGAATCTTGGCCCCTACATCTCCGATCATCACTTGAGACGAGCATAAATGTTCCTACTAAGCTCAAATCTTCTCAAGATGTAGGATTGATGGGCAAGGACTCTTCCTTTCTAAAGAGACTCACTATTGGACTATAAAAGGTGTCCCTCTCTCCCGATCACATAAAGACCAAGTCCCAAAGAACGTTGGTTTAAGACACACCAAGGCTCTTAAGCCTAATATGGTTGATTATTCCAACGGGAGGGTAAAAAGGTCACTTAATGATGATCATAAGTCCAAGATGAGCACGGGATCAATATCTCGAACACATCAAATCCAAGGAATCCCGAGCGATAACTAACTCAAATGGTTTATACGTCTGGAAGATAACTTGGCACATTCCCTTCCCTTTTTCAAATCACATCTCACACACGAACACACAAAACAAGCACAAAAATCGAATCTAGGACGACTTGCCTTTGGCAAGGCTCCTTGGGTGAACACCAAACGTTCTTCCCAAGGAGTAACTTAACCTCCGGACCCTATTCCTTTTTTCAAAGTTTTGAGAAAATCAAAATTGCGTGGCGACTCCGTTTTTCAATAAACCGGTGTCTTCAAACTGAGGTGAAACGGTGACCCTATAAAACACGATTCGATCCGCGATGAGACCACATTCACAGTTTGGCGAATCCGCTGGGGAACTAGTAAATGTTTCCAAACTTCTTTTCTCATAAGAAGCATTGGAAATGTTTACGAGGGTTAGCCTTCCGCCGCGGATCCAATTTTTGTGCTTGTATTTCTTTTTTATTCTTGCATGCATCTTGGGTTTTGGATTGTGCATACTCTGAAATGATAAATAGGGACTATTCTGAAGCTTGAAGTTGCCTAAATGCTCGAGGAAACGTCCTGGAAATGAAAAAAATTTGGAACCTGGAAAACTGTTAGATCTAGCCGGACGGCTTGATCTTCCTGGATCATAGTCGGGCGGCTTCTTTGGCAGTTCCACCAGGACACTTTCTGAGGTTAATCTGGCAGCTTTGGCAGCTTGGGGCTATTCAGTTCCAAGACTGACCGGGCTCTAGAAAATTTATGTGCTTACTTGTTGCATTTTTCCCCCGTCCTGGAAAAAACATTCCTTTAAAACACATTTATGAAAATCTTTCTTTTTACTCAAAAAAGGAATATTTTTAGGAGGCCGAACACTACGCGCACCATATATATATCCTGTACACTTTGTACGCACGTCCTTTTAACCTGTGATGGTTGTTCAGTTGCAGTCACGGACAGTGTTACGACGCTCCCGGGCGCGCACACAATCATCCCAAAATCCCCATGGCAGCCAGTGTCGACCAATGCACTAGTCCGTGTCACACATTTAAAACCGTGACTTTTTGGTTAGTTTTTGGTCTAGACCGTGTCATATAGCCTCATTGTATACCCCCGTAAAGGTCAAACCCGAGCCCATGCCAAAAGTCAAGATCCTTCGCGCAAGTGAAACTCAGCCAAATTTCCGCCAAGGAAAGATTGGCAGAATCTTGACTCCGACATTGACTTTGACTTTGAACTGCACGGGATATGTAAGAGTCAAGCCTGAGTTCGTGCCAAAAATCAAGATCTCTTCGCGCAAACTCTGCCGAAATTCCGTCAAGGAAAAATTGGCAAGATCTCGACCCGGCATTGACTTTGACTTTGACTTGCACAACGTATGCAACAACGCTCAATGTGACGCCGTGTCATTCGACTTCTACCATCCGACCCATGCCTATTATTATCCTTGGACAATGCCAAAGTCAAAACATCTATCGCATAAGCGAAACTCTGCCGAAATTTCGTTGAGGCTAAAAGACGAGACTTTCCCGACATTGCCTTGACTATAATCCGCATTGCTCATGCGTTAAAAGTTCCTATGATCCACTAGACCCTGGGACCGTTCTTCTCTCTCGATCGGTGGGATCCGCGTGCCCTATAGGACCCTCGCCCGGGGCTATCCACCTTGGGAGGTCGAAAATACAGGTGGAAAATGAGGGGCTTATAGACGTAGTGACGGAACCCACTGGTCCAGGATCTAGAGTAGTTGCGAAAAAGAAGGGCAACCCCTTTTTCCAACCAAATAGAAATAAATAAAAGACATTGTTTTAAGTAAACTGGAAGATTCCTAATTGCATATTGCTTGAGCCTTCAGCCTAAACACCTACCCCGAGTCTAAACCTTGCCTATCCCTTTCTCGCAGCGAGAAAGAAGTGGGTGAGAATATCGGGTCAGCGGCTTGTCAGTGCATAAATCTCAGATAGTTCGTCAAAATTGTCAGGGTCGTCAGGCCAGAGAGTCAGAATGGCAGAGTTGACAGAAAACAGCAGTGGCTTGGGTAACCCGGTGACTAGGGAGGAAGAGCTAGCCTTAGCCTTGGAGAACAGTCGTAAGGTCCATGAGGAACAGCAAGCCATGCTTATCGATGCGCTCCGCCGTCTTGGGGTTCAGATAGTGGTCGAAGCCAATGTTTCCTTGGTCATGGAAGAAGATGAGACTCCAGAAGCAGCAATTTTAGCTCCTCCATCCTACAACCAATGCCCTCCTCCATCCACATATGATCCCTTAACAAGGACTACCCCTTTTCAGTCCTTTCCAACATCCCAGGCCATCAGGGCTCCAACACCCTCGCCTCCTCAGATAAGACCCAGCTTTGTTCACTACAGACAGAGAACAAATGCCACAGCCACCCCAGTCACCCAGACTCCTCATTATCCCAGGGGATTCATCCTTTCTCCTAAGTAAAAACCAAATCCTCTGATCCCAAAACTTCAGTACCAACCTGACCTTTCCAATTTTGTCAACGCTTGTGAGTTTGCCTCTCTCCCAGACAGTGACAGTGAAGAGTCAGTCGGAAATGAGAATAGGAATGGATGGATTTACAGTGACAATGACAGCTCAGTAGAGGGAATGAATGTAGAGCCAATGGGAGTGAAACCTGGAGGACCAGATAGGGTAGAAAATCACAGGCCTGGGAATGAGGACTATATTACCTCAAAGTGCGGCTGTCACCTTTGCAGGGGCTCAGAAGAGAAAATGGACGCAAGCTCAGACGAGGAAGGGTATGAATTCCACATCTTAGAATTCAATATTCCTTATAAAGACCTGGTTGGTGAATGGAGAAACTTGATCGAAGCTTTAGCTGAAAAAGGGAAGTGGGCTCCACCCACTGATCTAGAACACGTAAGCGTCATTGAGATTGAACCTCTATCAGGAAGAGTGGACTCTATTACAGTGTTAAGGGTCACCCCTGAGACTTTGTCCGAGAAAGAATGTATGGAAGCCTTAGAAAGGGTCTTAAAGTTCAAAGCAACCCCGGTCCCCTTCCTATCTTATGACGAAAATGACATTTTCTTGGTAATCCCTACGTCAGGAGAAGAGTCCAGAGCGCCCCTTATATGGTGCCAAATATCCCGGCCTTTCTTTGCCATCATTGGTCATCAGAGCCAGGATGAAAGTTCCAACGGAAGCTATGGTAGTGAGGCTGAGGAAGACACAGTTGAAATGCCGAAAGGAACGGTAGAAGAATGGTTAGCCCAGAAGCCAAATAGCCCAGAAAACCCTCTCGTAAGTAAGGACCAGTAACCTGCCACGAGGTTCGACCCCACATAAATCCTTATCGATGATGGAATCTCCCACTTCAGGAAGTGTTTGGCCAATGTCAAAGATGCCGTCGGAAGGTTGACCCCGAGGGAAAGAAGAGATATGCTTGACAGTGATGAGAAATGTGACCCGGCTTTGTTGAAAAAGTTGCTATGGCAAGATGAGGAAGCCACTAGCAAACCTCCGAACCCTGGGAACGATAATTCCTGTTGCATGTTGACTCTGAAAAGATTGAATGAAACTGTCAAGGCTTTGAGTGAGGAAGAAGAAACTGAAATCAGCCAGTTGTTAAGCCAATGGGGAAGTCAGAATTTGGAAAAAGCCAGGAAGCCTGTAACCTGGGATCAGATTCGGGAAGCTGCCTATACCTCCGGTAGTGCTGTGAATCAAATTAATCAGCAGAGTTGGCCATATTCCAGCAAAAGCCCGCCTTTAACTCTGAAAGAGCTGAAGGAATCTTCCGATAGGACTAATGACTCTGAGAAGTCTAACATCTATGTGATGACTCGCTCTGGACAGATGAATGTGGAACAGCCTAAGGGTGACAAAATAAATGCCAGCTCTGAACCGAAGACAAACAAAAGACCTTATAAGCCAGAAGCAGAAAAGCCAGACTCCGAGAAGAAAGACCCGGTGTTGACTCAGTTGAAGTGTACTTAAGCCAATATTTCCCTGTGGTCCCTGTTAACCTCCTCCTATCCTCACAAACTGAAGTTAGAAGAAAGTTTGGCTAAGACCATGGTGCCCATAGATGTCACCCCAGATGAGGTCGTCGAGATGATCGGAAACATTCACTATGGCAACATCACCACTTTCACTGACCTGGACCTGCCGAAGTATGGAGCCAGTCATAATGAGCCCCTTTACATCACAGTCCAGTTGAAAGAGCGCCGGTTACCAAGGGTGTTAGTCGATGGAGGGTCTGCAATGAATGTCCTACCAGCAAAAATGATGGATTTGTTGGATTTGAAGCCTACAGACTTGAAGCCTTCCAGTCAAACTATTAAGGCCTACGGTTCCACTGCTCGGTCAGTTCTGGGGATTGCAACTCTGAGACTGTGGTTCGGAAAGAAAGCCATGGATGTAGACTTCCAAATGATAGACATCCCCATTTCATTCACCACCTTGCTGGGTCGCCCTTGGATTCACCAAATAAACGGGGTAGCCTCTACTTTGCACCAGTGTGTCAAGTTTCAGTCTGATGATGGGACTATCACTACTATCTATCAGGACAGTGTTATTGTGGAAGGAACCAGCACAGGAGGTATCCCGATACTGGAAATCAAACATGATGACGAAGGGCTCGCCTTGACTGGTTTTCTGTGGCCACCTCTAAAGTGCAAGTGTGCTGCGCGGACCTCACTGCTAATTCTGATAAAATACCTCCTGCCATGCGAATGATGAGAAAGACGTGTTATCTTTCGGGGCTTGGACTGGGTAAAAGACTTCAGGGTCGCAACGCCGTCATCGATGCAAAGGAACAAACCACCCGACACGGCCTGGGCTACAAACCAAATCCTCAAGATGACATAAAAGCTAGGGGAATAGTTCAGGAAAAGCAAAATGAAGGGGTCCGTCTCCGTCCTTAAGTTTGCCTTTGGCTTAGTACTTCATAAAAGGTGAGACCCAATATGAGGAAAGTGATAGTCAGCACTCCTTGAGGAAAATTCTTCTGGAAAACCTTGAAAAAGTTCGTGGAAGACCAGCGAATCCTATTCGAAGGATGTTTCTTGACTTGCCAAACATTCCTGGGGCTACCACTACTGTTCAGAACAAGTATGTCTTCAAAGGAAACCCAGACCGCTTCAAAGAGCCAGCACTTTTCCCATCAGAGGTAATTGATTTCTCCACCTTCGAGCTAGCCCTCCCAAAGATCAGCCAGATAGAAGCTGCCAGCAGTGAGGATGGTGAGCCAGGTTTGCAGAAGTTGTTCGATGAAGAAGCACAGATTCCTGACTTGATCGACTTCAGCTCAGATGATGAGACAGTTGCGGTAATTGGAGATGGCAGTGAAGAGCCTTTTGATCCCCGCACTTTGGTGACCAAGACAGAGATGCCTTTGAAGAATTGGGAGACATTCTCAGGGCCGATAGCCAGTTGACAGCAAATGATCACGGAGCTTGGATTGGTTCCCCGTCCCTCTCAGTCCAGTCATGTCAAACACCCTGTCATCCATACCCTTGAGTCAGAAGTCTTCGAATTCCAGTCCTCTGAGTCATCTGAAGGCCTCACGCCTGAAGATTACGAACATGTAGCCAATGTTATCTTTCCATTTGACTTGAATGAAATGATAGATCTTTTCGAGTATCCCCTTATTGCCAACTTAACAAATGATAAATTAACTAATAACTTAACAACAGTTAATAATGATTCATTTGAACAAGATGCAAACACACTAAATGAACAATACATTAAAGAAATCTTTAAGCAGGTTAACGATAAAGAGGAAAACCGGGCCCAAGCTGCCGAGGAGGTTTTGACAAGTGTTAACTTGGGTACTGTCGAGGAGCCTAAAGAGACACAGATCGGGAACTTCTTCCAAGAGGCTGAACGGGATAGACTGTTCAATCTGCTCAGAGAATACATGGATGTGTTCGCATGGTCTTATAAGGATATGCCGTGGCTGGATAGCTCGATTGTGGAGCACAGGATCCCTCTGGCACCCGACGCCAAGCCGGTAAAATAGAAGCTAAGAAAGATTAAGCCAGAGTGGTCTCTACATGTCAAAGAAGAGATTGAGAAGCTAATACGGGTAGGATTCATCAGGGTCATTGAATACCCAACCTAGTTATCAAATATCGTGACTGTGACTAAAGCCAATGAGAAGGTGCGCTATTGAGTGGATTTCCGGGATCTGATCAAGGCCAGTCCCAAGGACGACTATCCATTACCGAACATAGACATTCTGGTAGACACCACCACCAACTACGAAGTCAAATCCTTCATTGATGGTTTTGCTGGCTACAATCATATTAAGACGGCCGAAGAGGACCAAGAAAAGAAAGCCTTCACCACACCATGGGAGACGTACTACTACATGGTGATGCCTTTTGGACTTAAGAATGCCGGGGCTACGTATCAAAGGGCAGCGATTGCACTCTTTCATGACATAATCCACAAAGAAATTGAGGTCTATGTTGATGACATGATAATCCATTCCAAAGGTGTGGAAGGACAACACTTTATTGACCTGCGAAAGTTCTTTGAGCGATTGAAAAAATATGCCATGAGACTTAACCCTGCTAAATGCACCTTTGGAGTAACAAGGGGAAAAGTGCGTGGGTACATGGTCACAGAACGAGGCATTGAAGCCGATCCCCAAAAGATAAAGGCCATTATGGATATGAGGACGCCTTGAACCCAGACATAAGTCAAAGCTTTATGGACAAGTTACAGTACATCAGCCATTTTGTCAACCAGCTGACTACCATGTGCGAGCCCATCTTCAAGCTCATGAAGAAAAATGTGGACACATAATGGAATGAGGAATGCCAGGATGCCTTTGACCAAATCAAGGCATACCTAGTACATCCCCTGGTGCTATGCCCCCCACATGGACAGAAACCTCTTCTGCTCTATCTCACTGTCACTGATGCGACAGGTTGAAGGGCTATCTTGGCTCAGAAAAGAAGGATTCTTGGGTAGAAAATGCCATTTACTTTGTCAGTCGGAAGCTGCAAGGGAGTGAGCTCAATTACTCGGCGTACAAAAAGACTTGTGCAGGACTAGTCTGGGTAGTTGGTAAGCTGAAGCATTACATGCAGGCCCACTCTGTGAACTTGGTCTCGAAAATGGACCCCATCAAGTACATCTTTGCCAAGCCTTCCCTTTCGATGCACCTAGAAAAGTAGTCATTCTTTCTAGCTGAGTATGACATCGACTATGTGACGAGAAAGGCAATCAAAGGTCAAGCACTGTCAGACCATCTAGCAAGCTTCCCTAGCAATGAAGACCGAGGGCCTGAACCCCAGTTTCCGGATGAAGGGATTTTCGTAGTTGAGCCCGAGAACCGATGGCAGCTCTTCTTTGACGGGGCTGCTAACAAAAGGGGAAATGGCATAGGAATGCTACTGGTAGATCCGAAGGATGAGCATACGCCAATAGCTATCAAGTTGAACTTCCTTGTCACAAATAATGCTGCAGAGTATAAAGCTTGTATCGCTGGCTTGGAGGCTGCCCTAGAAAGGAATGTTAAGGAACTCGAGTTCTACGGAGACTCGGCCCTAATCATCAACCAAGTCTCTAACAAATGGAAGACTGTGGATCCTAACCTCCAAAGGTATCATGCCTACATGGAAGAATTGATTGAGCAGTTCAGAGAAGTGACCTTCCATTACCTGCCAAGAGACAAGAACAGATTTGCAGATGCCTTAGCTACTCTAGCCTCATTGGTAGAGATCCCCGAGGGAAAGGCAATAAAACCATTCAGAGTGGGTAGAAGGGAAGCCCCGACTTTCTGTTGCGAAATAGACTTGGGACCTGAGCCTGTCAAGGAACCTTAGTACAGTCAGATTTACCAATTCCTCAAAGATGAGGAGTCGGCTTTTAGAGATGAAGATGGTAGACCGAGGGAAGGCATCAAAGCCAAAAGCTTGCAAGCCTTGAAGCGGCTGGCCTCTCACTATGTCATCCTAGGGGGCGATTTGTACAAGAAACGGTACCAAGGACCACTCCTCCTGTGTGTCACCAAAGAAAGGGCAAGAGAGCTAATGAGTGAAGTCCATAATGGTCCCTGCGGTCCTCATATGAATGCCAGGGCATTGATGCAAGTGATCCTCAGAATGGGCTACTATTGGATTTCCATGGAAACAGACTGTGTTCAGCATGTCCGAGAGTGCGACAAATGCCAACGGTTTGCCAACCTCAATCATCTTCCGCCTCATGACCTATACTGCATGACGACTCCTTGGTCGTTTGCAACTTGGGGTATTGACGTGATAGGGAAGATAGCCCCGACTGGAAGCAATGGGCATGAATTTGTGTTAGTGGCAGTGGACTACTTCACGAAATGGGTAGAGGCAAAGTCCTATAAGGTCCTCACTTCCAAGAAAGTGGCCCAGTTTGTCAAAGAAAACATCATGTGCAGATATGGGGTGCCAAATGAGATCATCTCGGATAACGGGACACACTTTGAAGGAAACTGGGGTAGACTGCTATTAGAATTCAGAGTCACTCGCCACAAATCATCCCCGTACAGGCCTTAGACCAATGGAGCAGTAGAAGTTGCCAATAAGACACTCGAAAGAATTATCCGGAAAATGGCCACCCACGGTCGTGACTGGCCTAAAAAGCTGCATCTGGCACTCTAGGGCTATAGAACGTCTGTTAGAACAGCCACGGGAGAAACCCCTTTCATCCTGACCTACGGGATGGAAGCAGTACTGCCAGTTGAGTTGGAAATCCCGTCATTAAGGGTCCTCCTGGAAAACAGTGTCAATGAAGTAGAATGGTTACGCAGCCGACATGATGAGTTGGCCCTAATTTATGAAAGGAGGCTAAAGGCCATGGAACACACCCGAGCCTACCAGAGGCGAATGGCCAGGGCATTCGACAAAAAGGTCAAGGCCAGAGACATCAAAGAGGGTGACTTAGTACTGAAAGTAAAGCCCCCTACCAGAGACAACCCTCTAGGAAAATGGGAACCCATTTGGATTGGCCCGTATGTGGTGCAGAAGATACTATCGGGAGGGGCAATGAAGCTCGCAGACTTAGACGACAATCCTTTTGTTCACCCGGTCAACGGTGACAAGCTCTGCCGGTACTATGTCTAAAATAAAAAAGAAAAAGAAAAAGAAAAATATATATATAAATAAAAAAAAAGAAAAGAAAAGTAGTGCAAAAAGAGTAATACCTAGCTAGACTAAAAACCTTGAGAAGGGTGATCTAGGCAAAAAACAGGGTCGCACATAAAAAAAAAAGAAAAATAGTGCAAAAAGAGTAATACCCAGTTAGGCTAAAAACCTTGAGAAGGGTGGTCTAGGCAAAAAACAGGGTCGCACATAAAAAAAAAGAAAAAATAGTGCAAAAAGAGTAATGTCCAGCTAGGCTGAAAACCCTAAAAAGGGCGGTCTAGGCAGAAAACAGGGTTGCACATAAAAAAAAAAAAAAATCCCAATAGTTCACCAGAATGAACTACGAAGACCTGGGCCCCTTAGTCTTTCTTGTAAAAGGGGAACGTAGGCAGCCAGAAATGGTTCGGTCTAAACAATAAATAAGACATTTAAAATTTCCCTTAAATGTGTCCTGAATAATTTCTAAGATAAATATCTTTGTTATTTACAAATAAAAAACTCCTTGATGAGTTCAAGCACGGTCTACCCTTGACTCTGCTAACCAGCTACAAAGACTAAAACATACAAAAAGCCTAATAAACAACTGTGCTTGCAAAAGGCAATAAGTAGGTGCTCGGAATTGGTCTCTCAGTTGTCATCAACAGAGTCTTACTTGCCTTTCTTTCCTTTACCTCGACCCCGTCGAGTGTTTTTCCTCTTCTTCTCAATAATGTCGGTCTCCCTCATTCCTATTTCAGGAATCCTCACTGGAGCCTCTATCAAGCCTGTGTCGATAAGTGCCTTCTCTACCCTTGCACGAGTCCGTACCTCCTCCCACACAGCCT